>CM031958.1:40870114-40902614 GCA_018749465.1 Paracanthobrama guichenoti
TGATTGGGTGATTAGATAATTGCATTCATGAGAAATTGAACAGGTGTTCCTAATAATCCTTTAGGTGAGTGTGTGTATTTATTTATTTATTTATTTGACTTAACACATGTCATAATTAAGAAGTCTGTTATGCTCACCAAGGCTGCATTTATTTGATAAAAATCTGTAAAAACAGTAATATTGTGAAATATTATTACAATTTCAAAATACTGTTTTCTATGTGAATATATAGTAAAGTGTGATTTATTCCTGTGATCAATGCTGAATTTATCATCATTACTCCAGTCTTCAGTGTCACATGATCCTTCACTAATCATTCTCATATGAGGATTTGGTGATTTAATTATTATTGGTGCTCAGTTATTATTAATGATTTTTATTATCAATGTTGAAAACAGTTTTGCTGCTTCATATTTTTGTGAAAATTAAGATTATTTGATCAAAGAATTCAAAAGAACAGCATTTATTTGAAATAGAAAATGTATATTTAAAAATATATGATAATATATAAAACACTTATTTTAAGTTCTAATAATATTTTACAAAATGACAGTTTTTACTGTATTTTTATCAAAAAAATTGATTACAGAATAACAAAAAGGTGTTGGATATTTATTTACACTTATTTCTCTCTTTGTACCAAAATGAAGAGCATTAGATTAGTAATTGGAGCATTAGCCGTTTTTCACAGAGAATTATGGGAAATGTAGTCTTGTTCCACAGATCTGCTTCCTCATAAATAAGTAATATTTTCAGAAAGCATTGTAACTATTCTTCATTCACAGTACACTCCGTTTTTTAATTTTTAGTTTAGTTTTCAGATTTTAATTTTCAGACTTGCTGGCTTTTCAGGTGCTTGACTCCAAACGCAGACATGCGTCCTGACATCATCGAGGTCAGTTCCAGGATTTCTGATATAATGATGAAGTTTGTGGACAGTCTCTGTGCATCCCATAATTCACTAGAGAGAAGGGCAGAGCGAGACAGGAAGAGAGCGCAGAAGTATTTCCTGGAGAGCAACCGGACCAGGATGTGCAGCCCACTGCAACAGGTTTGTTCAGAGAACTACTGAACGTTTCTTCAGGATTATAGCCTGTCTTTTTTCTCTTTTGAAAATGATTCCAGCTGATAATTCTGTGTATTTTGTTTTTGATTCAGAGAGTTGGCCTCAAAGAACAAGATGGTCAAGACGAATCACAGTCTCAGAGTTCTGAAACTTCAACATCTGTTTTAGCAAGTGGAGCAGAACAACAGCAAAGTCAAGGTGGGAAAGCTGCATCAAAAGCTCTATTTGGACGGTAATTGTTTCTTGTTGGGTCTCATAAGGTATTGTCATCATTGACAGGGGCTAGTCTGTGATTTTATTGCCATCTGAATCCAGAATGTCAGTGTTTTTCTCCCACCACCTGCGTAAAAATCCCCGGCCGAATTACCTACTGTTTTTGACAAACACCTAGGTCGTGTGGTAATGTAAAGGCTAACTAAACCCCCGATCACAGCCTAACTCCACCCACTGGCCATATTTGAAAAATGCTTGGAAAGCGGACCGAGTCCAGCAGAGACAGAGGGGACGAACCGAGGGCGGGGCTGAGCAGGGGGCGTGCACCTGAGACCCGCAGTGACGGATTGATTGACAGCTGTCTTAACTCCCTATATACGCCAGCATGTTACGGTATTTATGTTCGTTACCGCGGCAACCACTTGCGCCTCAGGGTTTGAAAGTGCGTCTCATGTATGAAAAGTATCTGTGCACATGCAGGGCTCGAGATTAAGCATGTTCATGTGCTTGACATATTTAAATCTGCATATTTGTGATTATTTTTACCTTTTATAAAGGGCATTTTTCCCCTAATCTTTAAACCACCAGTAGGTGGCAGCAGGTAAGTCTTAATGAGTGAGTCATTTAATCATTCATTCAAACGATTCATTCAAATAGCTGATTCATTCAAGAATGAGTCAGTTGTTTACGAATAGATCATTGAATCTTTGATTCATTCAAACAGCTGATTCATGAGATGCGTTATGGTTCTGCTGTTTTTAACTTTGTTGCTGTGATCTTTGTTGGAACTATTTTCGCTACTGAAATAGAACAAAAACAGTCAATATTGCATCTAAAATGTAAGTGAGCTCGTGCCAGGGGCGCGGTGAGCTCGTGTCAGGGGTGTGGATAGTGAGCCGTTGGAAGAACCAGCATACGTCACGATGACCTACAACGTCCAATAGGAAAATTCAACTGCAGTAGCCACCGTTCAACCTTAAGAGGGCAGCACTCAGGGGTTTTTACACCATATATTGTAGAATTAAAACACTTTACACCCAAATGTCAAAACATTTACTTGAATCAATGAACAGCACTAATAAAGCCCCAGTCTTGCAGCTTAACTAAAGTTTTAGGGTTTATTTACCCTTTAATTGCCGTTCGAATCCACATCAAGAATATATCACTTCAATATTCACTGTTTATATCCTTTTTGACCCCTGCAGGGCACCGTACGGATGCATTTTAAAGATCAAGCCTTTTATTACTGAAATGCTGGCAAGTGTTTCCAAGAGCAATAGATTTCATCAGCGCTCAAAAGAGAAAGAGAAGAAAAGCACGCAAACATTTGAGATGGGCCGTTATTACGGCAGCGATTATACATGTTAAAGTAACCGCAGCATTATGATCACCTCATGTCAATAAGAGGCTGTATTCACTTATTTCTGCTCATTTCCATGTGGAAGAAAATGACATCCTTTATTTTGAGAGAAAATACAAGACAGAAATCCATTTTAACTATAATGTGCGTCTGTATATCTTCCTATTTTAAACAGGTTTAAATAATTAAATAATAATAATTTTCCTATTATTAAAGTAAATATATTATAAGAGAGAAATACTTAATTTGGTTAATTTAGAAATTCATGCTTTTCTTTATTTAAAATGTGCAGACGAGTCGCAGAGCACTGTGAAGGGTTCAGACGAGCTGCTCAGGTGAGTTTCTCCATTCTCATTATTTTTATCATCTATCTATCTCTCTATCAATCTATCGTTCTGACTTTCTTTCAAAGGTTTGGGGTCAGTAGCTTTTTTTTTTTTTTTTTTTTTTTTTTTTTTTCAGAAAGAATGCATTAAAATGATCAAAGACATTTATAATGCTGTACAAAAGATTTCTATTTCAAATAAATGCTGTTTGTGTTTGGCAGTGGGGATTGTCAAAAGTCAAAAGCACGACCAGGTAAAAAATCTCAGTTTTGTTGATGTGCACAATTATGAGATGCTCTTTGAATTTTATATATTATTTGTAAAAGTAACAGTGTTCTCATATCACAGAAAATCTGGAAATAACAGGGATTTAAAATTGTGTTGCTCTTGTCTTTACATGTTCACAGCATCGGCAGGAATTTGTTTATCTCAGAGAAAAGTTCGACAAATTGATGATCCCAATCAGAGGCTTCTTGAACTTCTGCACAAGATTATATTCATAACTCAGGTAATTTGGAGTCTGTTTTCAGGCATTTTCCAGAATGTTTTCATCTCTTTTATTCATGTTTTCTGTTTTTAGCTCCCACCAGCTCCACAAAACAGCTTCAAGCAGCGGGCGATCGAACGCTTTAAGAAGCCGCTGTTCACGTACGGCAGTGACCCGTACAATTTGAAGGTGGAGCTCAATAAGGTACTTCATCTTCTTCGATGCAACAACACGTTTTATGTTGTATTGTCTTGACATTGTTACAGTCAATGATTAGTTTATGCTGTGAGCAAAAGTGCACAGTAATAGGGGAGTCGCTGGAATAAAGTGTGGATGATTTCGCTTATTTTCTAAAAGATGTGTAGAATCACAGCACCATGAAACTTTAGGCATTGTAGGGAACCTTAATGGGGGGGAAAAGATGCAACATCTCCCTCTTGTGGGAGTTATAGTGAACTTAATTAGAAAATGAATTCATTTCGGTATGCTTGGAGTTGAAAACTGCTTTTCAGACCTTTCATTTCAAACCTTTCAGGTTCTTCAAGGAAGTCAAGAGCTGGTAGAGATGTCATCAGCCAGCAGGGAGTGGTGGTCCATGATTCAGTCTCTAAGTTCAGACCCATCCACTGCTGAAAATCGTGGAAGTGCAGCTCAGTTTCTCTCCTTGATTTGATTTTAAAGCATTACGAACTCAACTGAGCTTGTGTATTTTGGTAGGGGAATCTGGTTATACCAGTCTTCAAGACGGGCTCACCTACGAGGAAATACAGGTGGGATTTTCAAAATGTATTGTTATATTGTATATGTACTGTTGTTTTCCCTCCAAAATGATGTCACTGAAGGGGGGATGATGTCATTAAAGAACTGGCTTTTGTTAAAGCATGAAGCATAAAGCATTTGTCCCTCTTCCACCCCATATTCACTTAATGGTCATTATGGAAACATAACTAATATGATTTCCATGTTTAAAAGCTGTGAATTTAATATTATGTCTGGAATGTTATATAAGCTTGTATTTCTCGTCTGATGTTTTAGAGCATGGTGGAGGATGTGCTGGAGGTGAACGGCTATTACAGGTAATTCTGACACTGTTGATAGAATGAAGCTGTTGAATTTCCAAGTACACAAATCAAGTACTTGAGTAAAAGTGCAGATACCCTAAGCAAAAGTATAATACTCGTTTTTAATATTACTTGAGTAAAAGATTTGTAATTAATTAAAGGCACAATATGTAATTTTCGCCACTAGAGGTCGCTTATTCAAAACAAAGGCGTAGCTTGACGCCTGGATTTTGCGGGATCATGGGAGTTGTTCTCTTCACCTCAGAAGAGTCTGACAGACTCATGCAGAAATCATATTCATGGATGTGCTAATGTATGAAAGATTTATGAATGTTACTGTAGTATGAAGGGGTGGGAGCTGAACGAGGCCGCTGGAGCGATACACGTCTCGAGAGCTTTTATTCTGTCGCAGACGAGTGCTTCCGCGTCTTCCGCTCATGTGTATATGTGGCAACACAGCGCTGTTTTATCATATCACACACATTTGAGTGTGTTGAAAGTTATGTGCGTTCGCTCGGCGCTGCTATAAGTCACTTGTTCACACTGCAGTGAGCAAGATCATATTAGGTTAGTACGATTTTTATTTGTTTTTAGAGAAATTAATACTTTTATTCAGCAGGGATGCATTACATTTTTTAAAAGTGACAGTATAGACATTTACACGCACCTTAAGGATTATTAGGAACACCTGTTCAATTTCTCATTAATGCAATTATCTAATCAATCAACCAATCACATGGCAGTTCCTTCAATGCATTTAGGGGTGTGGTCCTGGTCAAGACAATCTCCTGAACTCCAAACTGAATGTCAGAATGGGAAAGAAAGGTGATTTAAGCAATTTTGAGCGTGGCATGGTTGTTGGTGCCAGACGGGCCGGTCTGAGTATTTCACAATCTGCTCAGTTACTGGGATTTTCACGCACAACCATTTCTAGGGTTTACAAAGAATGGTGTGAAAAGGGAAAAACATCCAGTATGCGGCAGTCCTGTGGGCGAAAATGCCTTGTTGATGCTAGAGGTCAGAGGAGAATGGGCCGACTGATTCAAGCTGATAGAAGAGCAACTTTGACTGAAATAACCACTCGTTACAACCGAGGTATGCAGCAAAGCATTTGTGAAGCCACAACACGCACAACCTTGAGGCGGATGGGCTACAACAGCAGAAGACCCCACCGGGTACCACTCATCTCCACTACAAATAGGAGTGGTGGTGGTGTAATGGTGTGGGGGATGTTTTCTTGGCACACTTTAGGCCCCTTAGTGCCAATTGGGCATCGTTTAAATGCCACGGCCTACCTGAGCATTGTTTCTGACCATGTCCATCCCTTTATGACCACCATGTACCCATTCTCTGATGGCTACTTCCAGCAGGATAATGCACCATGTCACAAAGCTCGAATCATTTCAAATTGGTTTCTTGAACATGACAATGAGTTCACTGTACTAAAATGGCCCCCACAGTCACCAGATCTCAACCCAATAGAGTATCTTTGGGATGTGGTGGATCGGGAGCTTCGTGCCCTGGATGTGCATCCCACAAATCTCCATCAACTGCAAGATGCTATCCTATCAATATGGGCCAACATTTCTAAAGAATGCTTTCAGCACCTTGTTGAATCAATGCCACATAGAATTAAGGCAGTTCTGAAGGACGAAAGGGGGTCAAACACAGTATTAGTATAGTGTTCTTAATAATCCTTTAGGTGAGTGTATATTGTTACAAAAGATCCTATTTCAAATCTTTTGAGCTTTATATTCATCAAAGAATCCTGAAAAATAAAATGTATCACAGTTTCCACAAAAAATATTAACAGTTTTCAACACTGATAATAATCATAAATGTTTCTTGAGCACAGATCCTCATATGAGAATGATTAGTGAAGGATCATGTGACACTGAAGACTGGAGTAATGATGATAAATTCAGCTTTGATCACAGAAATAAATTACACTTATAAATACTATATATTCACAGAGGACACTGTAATATTTCACAATGCTACTGTTTTTTACTACTGTCACAAATAAATCACACAGTTATGACCTAAATTTGATTTTCATTTACAATAATCAAAGCTAAAATCTGGCATTAGAAACTTGCTTTTTACACCAACAGTTCATTTTGACCGGATCATTCGATCAGCGTGTTGTTGACTCAAGAACAGAGTCGGTCGGATCAGTCCGATTCCTGGGTGAATCGTTCAGTGTTGTTTGTGAACCAGTTCAACAGGTTCATTGGAAAGAATCTGTTCATTCATGAATCGGGTGGTAATAAGGAAAGATACACCGATCAGGCATAACATTATGACAGGTGAAGTGAATAACACTGATCTCTTCATCACGGCTCCTGTTAGTGGGTGGGATATATTAGGCAGCAAGTGAACGTTTTGGCTGCGTCCGAAACCTGGAAAATGCTGCCTTCGGAGGACTCATTTCAAGGTAGGAAGGGCATTAAGGTCCAAATCTAATGTTAGCTTAATTTCCTGTCTCCTGAGATGCCTTCATCTGATCGAGTTTTGAAGGCAGCATAAATGTATCCTTCGCTGCCTTTGATATCCCACAATCCTGTGCGTCCCATTCTGTGACAGTTGAGCTGGAAAAAAAAGATGGCGTCCGAAAGTTGCGTTTGCTGGTCAGTTTTTGTGTAAAAGTAAAAAAAAATTTGTTTAGTTCTCACCAAAGCACTCTCTATTTTGCTGTAGATCATTAAACTGTTACGCTGCCTCAGTAGTCTGTCTCAAGTCATTGTCTGATAAGGCAGCGAGTCAGCTGCCTAGGTTTTCAGCCTTTGTCCTCAGAGTTGATGTGTTAGAAGCAGGAAAAATGGGCAAGCGTAAGGATTTGAGCAAGTTTGACAAGGGCCAAATTGTGATGGCTAGACGACTGGGTCAGAGCATCTCCAGAAGTGCAGCTCTTGTGGGGTGTTCCCGGTCTGCAGTGGTCAGGATCTATCAAAAGTGCTCCAAGGAAGGAACAGTGGTGAACCGGACACAGGGTCATGGGCGGCCAAGGCTCATTGATGCACGTGGGGAGCGAAGGCTGGCCCGTGTGGTCCGATCAAACAGACGAGCTACTGGAGCTCAAACTGCTCAAGAAGTTAATGCTGGTTCTGATAGAAAGGTGTCAGAATACACAGAGCATCTCAGTTTGTTGTGTATGGGGCGGCACAGCCACTGACCAGTCAGGGTGCCCATAATGTTATGCCTGATCGGTGTATGTTTTTATGAAATTAAGTGAAGTATAAAGTATGATATTGCTTTGCATTGCAGTGAAGTAAAAGTTTCCCAAAAAAGTAGAGTACTTAAACATTTTTACTTTCTCTGATCTGTCTGTGTGAGCTGCAGAGGCGAGCTGGATTCAGGAGCAGGAATGAGACGAACCCAAACCCCGTGACCTGTGATTGACAGCTGTCCTGTCTGGAGACGCAGCGGTCTGAATGACAACAGCCTCTCAGGTCAAACGTGACACATGCAACGACGACCTGACAGTTATCACGTTATGAATCATAAGCTGATCGTGTGCATCTGAATATTTGAGTTAACACCAATGTTTGATTGCAATAGTCGATGCACGCACATAGATGAATTTACCTCATTTGAATCTGTGCACTTTAGTGTGAGTGTGTGTGTGTGTGTGTGTGTGTGTGTGTGTGTGTGTGTGTCGTTCCATGATGATCCACGGCTGTGTGCGTGTGTGTGTGCGTGCGTGCGTGTCGTTCCTGATGATCCACGGCTGTGTGTGTGTCTGTTTGTGTGTGTCGTTCCCTGATGATCCACGGCTGTGTGCGTGTGCGTGTTGTTCCCTGGATGATCCACGGCTGTGTGTGTGTCTGTTTGTGTGTGTCGTTCCCTGATGATCCACGGCAGTGTGTGTTTTGTGATGGTTGTTCTTGAGTCGCTTGTTTAAACTGCCCGTTCTTCGGAAAAATCCTCCAGCTCCTGCAGATTCTTCAGTTTTCCTGCATCTTTGATCACCTTTTGTAATAGTTGTGTTTTGAGTCTCTCAATCGTCCTCCGATCTCAGAATCGCACAGTCACTGCTGGAGAGGGCTCAAATATGCAGAAGATGCTGGAAAACTGAAGAGTTTGCAGGACGTGGAAAACGTCGGTCAGTTTAACTGCTCAGGACAAACAAGAGACTCAAGAAGAACCATCACAAAACACACACACAGCTGTGGATCGGGAACGACACTCTCACACACATAGCACTAAATAAAAAATAACATGCATTTTGTTAAAAATTATTCAGTTTCTGCAAGGGGTTCACATACTTTTTTCTTGCAACTTGACTTAAATATATATATAAAATGTCACCTTTATTCTATTCCGTAAACAGTAGTTCGTTCACAGCCCATCATGGCTGTCAGCGTCCTCTAGTGGGTAAAGATATGAAGTGCAATAAAGAGGCATGACAACAAATGACAAGTAAATATTTATTTACTTTATAATGATATATTTCAAATAGATATACACATCTATACATACTGCACTGTTATTCATAAAGAAACAAAACACATGGACACAGCAGAGCTGAACAAGGGAGTAGTACGTCATTTCCTATAGGTTATAGGCTGAGAAATATCCATATTGTCAATCTGTTATGCATAGAGTAAACCGGGAGCAGTGCATCCCAAAATAACTGGGATTTTAACATGGTTTCCCTGCTCTGCAAAACATGTTCCCCATGTCCGGAGATGTGGCAAAGAGTGATAAGGCAATCTGTAAAAAAAGATCCATAAATAAACTCTTTGACTTGTGCACGAAGCGTACTTTTGTTCACTATACACGTTTCCCACTGCGTAATGGAAGACTTATAACACCTCTCTGTACGTGGTCTATATAAAAACATAATTTAAAGTGACTCCGCTCATAAATCCTCTGCGCCCGTGCACCGTTATTATGGTGTCAGGGGAGCCGAACGCACGTGCAACCCCATCTGTTCCTCGACACCTCGTGCAAAAGCATTGCCCTGTTATACAGGTTAAAAACGATGCCAACATGCTGCTAGAAACAGACATACATTCAGAAAAAATGACACCGTATATTTATATATACATCTACAACACATAATCAAAAGACACACTCTTTTGGACAAGATACGACGTAAAGCTGCTCTTATACGAATAGCCATGCTTTAGCAGCTATTGCACATAATGAAAAGTCTAGTGTCTTACCAAAAACATGTTAAACGTAGACAACCTTTGCTTGTGCGTAAAGAGCGAATCACAATGATATCTAATATCGCTTTAAAATCATCTGAAAGATTCTGGAGTAAAAAAAGCCTGTTAAATACATTCAAGAGTAAAACGTACAACCCAGATTGGTCAGATAGTGAGTAAAGGGAAGCACCGGTGGGTTTACGGTTGTATTTTGAAGGCTAGCAGCTCCTCGGAGTGCATGTTATTGAGCGAGCGCAGCTCTGGCAGCTTCAGAAGCAGCTTGGTGAAGATGGCGGCTTCGTTCGAGTGGTTCTTCATGATCAGGTTCCTCAAAGCTCTGATCAGCGTCTCCTGCAGGGCCTCCACGCCACTTACGTTCTCGATGGCCGATCGGTCTGCGAAGGCATGCACAAGTGTACAAGTTAGATGAAAGTTGCATGCTTATAACCAATATTTGTGTGCTTCATGTTTTTTTTTTTATAAATAATAAACTAATAGCAAAAAAGTCTTTATATTAAATGTATATTTTGTCTATAAATGCATTCATACATTTTAAAATAAATAATTTATATATAATAAATTATTAGGAATTTTTTTATTTATATTATGTCTATAAATGTATTTATAATTTTAAAATAAATAACTTTAATAATAATTTAGAAAAATAAATAATTTATATTAAATTCTTTAAACATTATTACAAATAATTTATATTAATAATTTTATTGCACTTTTTTTTTTTAATTAGTTTTTATTTTTATACTTTCATTTTCAAGTTATAGTAATTTTGTTACAAAAATGTAATGTATATAAAATCATTTTATAAGAATTATTAATTAATTTATAATTATTAAAAGCAAAATCAATCTATATAAATAAATTGTTCAATATAATTACATCTAAACTATAATACCCAATATTTGTGTGCCGTGTTCGCACGGATAGCTTTGTAACAAAACAAAAAAAATCATAATAAAAATATATATTTATAAATCGTAAATAGTTAAATAATTTATAGTAATTAAAATAATATATATAATGATTAAAGTTAATTTATAATATTTAAAGAAAAATGTATGGTGCTCAGCTGGATGTTTTTGAGTGCCGTACCTGCAGACACCAGCACCACGGCGGAGAACAGGCTCATTTCCTCCTCGTTGAGCCGCAGGGCCGTGAGCTTCTCGCTGAACTCAAACATGCAGTTGAGCAGCTCTCCTGCGCCCATAGAGCGCAACAGCTCCACACTGTACTTCCTCCCGCTGCGGAAGGTCACCATCCGCTCCTTCACGTCGAACAAAGGCACGAAGCGCACCATCAGAACCTGAGCGGAGGGAAAGCGTTAAGGGTCTGATGGACGGCTTGTGCTGACCGAAATGCGTCGGGACTTGTGCCGCGTTACCTCGAAGGTTCCCGCTTTGAGGAGGTTGACCTGGTCGTGTTGGGAGAGGTCCTGGAAGCCAGGGATCCGCTTGGCAAATTCCACGACTTCTCGTACAGCCGGGATGAAACTCTTGGAGAACTCCTCCCAGATTTCATGACCAGGCTTGCAGGGGTCCACGAAGGGAGAGATGCTCATGGGACATACCTGAGAGAAGACCAGAGTCAAATTAGACCAGAAACAAAAAAATAGAACAAAAGATACATTCTTTTGGCAGAATCCTAAAGGGGGTCGCAATCCGGACGAGAAGCGCCGCGCCTCGGACAAATCACAGGTATCGCACGCCGGACGAGAAGCGCCTCGCCTCGGACAAATCACAGGTATCGCAGACGCTCGCCGAGAGCGCGACGCCGGACAAATCACAGGATCGCGTACGACGCCGAGAAGCGCCGCGCCTCGGACAAATCACAAATCACGCCGGACGAGAAGCGCCTCGCCTCGGACAAATCACAGGAAGACGAAGAAGCGCCGCCCGACAAATCACAGGTATCGACGCGAAGCGGACAAATCACAGTATCGACGCCCGGACGAAGCGCCCGCTCGGACAAATCACAGGTATCGCACGCCGGACGAGAAGCGCCTCGCCTCGGACAAATCACAGGTATCGCACGCCGGACGAGAAGCGCCTCGCCTCGGACAAATCACAGACCCTCCAAGTATATTGCTAGCATATGCTTTAGCATTTTGTAATTATGTTTTAGCATGAATCAGTATGTTGCTAGCATGCTTTGACACGTTTGCTAGCATGTTTTAACATTTTGCTAGATTTTGTTATGAATTAGCAATTTGCTAGCATGAATTAATGCGCTACTAACATTTTTTTTTAACATTTTGCTAACATGATTTAACATGGTGCTAGCATTAATTAGCATGTCACTAGCTTTTTTGACACATTGTTAACATGAATTACCATGTTCCTAGCATTATTTAACAAGTTGCTAGCATGAATTAGCATTTTGCCATTTAACATTTTTGACATTTTGCTAACATGAATTAACATGTTGCTAGTATATTTTAACACGTTTTAGCTTGTTGTTAGCATTTTGCTAGCATGATTTATCATGTTTTAACACTGTTAACGAATTAGCATGTTGTTGAGGGTTGAAAACTCTAATCTAGACGTTATGAAACGGGAACGCATTCGTGTAAACAGTGGCCAGTTGCATAAACTTAAACTTGGGACCAGTAGACGTTTAACTATTTAAACTAGTAAAAAAGTAGTTGTGCAAGTCCTAATGTCAACATCACCAAAGCTGGAGCTCATAAGGAGGAAGAGCATGTGGAATGTGTTCTTCACAGAGAATGCAATCCCATAATGCATTGCAGTGAGCTTGAAAAAAATAAATTTATGCATTTAACAGCTTTTATCCAAAGCTAATACTGATGTATAAACAGCAGACGGTCACTAACCAGATGTCCTCTGTTTCCTCCCGCCTGGAGAGTGTTCATGTTGTTCCTGTGGTAAGGCATGTTTTCTGGCTGATGGGTGCACTGCTGGGTCACATGGTACCCGGTCACTTGTTCCCTGTGAGGTCCAGTGGTCTCTTTCAGGCCGCCCTCGCAGTCAGAGCGCCTCTGGTTGTCATTCCAGCGGCTCCAGCATTCCCGCTGCGGCTCCTCGTCCTCCTTGCTGCCGCTGAGTGCTCCAGAGCCGGCCGGAGACACGGACGAGCTGTACGTGAACGTATCCGCTTGGGGAACGCATCCGTTGCTCACCGTGTCTTCCTCTCCGCTGTCCGACGAACAGGACGACGCCGTGTCCATGGGAACGACTGACTCAGAGTCCCGGGAGAGATCCGACGAGGAGCGAGGCGAGTCCGGCGGCGACGGAGAAGAGGAGCTGGAGTCGCTCTGGCTGGTCTCAATGGCGCACGGGACGGTCTGGCCGCCGTGGAGCACGTGCTGCAGCTGACTGTTGTTCATCATGTTATTCATGGCCGTCTGCATCTCCAACAGCATCCGCTGCTTC
Organism: Paracanthobrama guichenoti; assembly: GCA_018749465.1. NCBI lineage: Eukaryota > Metazoa > Chordata > Actinopteri > Cypriniformes > Gobionidae > Paracanthobrama > Paracanthobrama guichenoti. The sequence goes on from CM031958.1 coordinate 40,883,191, forward strand.
TCCCGCTTGGGGATGCGTCCGAAACGCACAGCTGAAAGACAGATTGATTATTAAACGTTCATTAGTGTGAAGTGTTGCTGTTTGAGCACGAGAAAGCTCTGCAAAACCAGTGTCACTGCTTCTGAACAGTTATCCATGATTCAGGAGCTGCAACAATGTCAAAACATCAACTTTGAAAGAGGTCCCATTTAAGATTCAAACCATGCTAGTTGCTGTCATGTTTTAATACGCTGCTAGCATGAATTAGCATATGGCTAGCATGAGTTAACATGTTGTTTTTTAACATGCTGCTAACATGATTTAACATTTTGCTACTATGTTTTAACATGTTAAACATGTTACTAGTAGGTTTTAACATTTTGCTAACACGATTGTAACATTGCTAACGATTTAACATTTTGTTAACACGAATTAACATTTTTTGCTAGCATGAATTTACATGTTTGCTAACATGATTTAACATGTTGCTAACACAAGTTAGCATTTGACACATTGCTAGCATGAATTAACATGTTGCTAGTATGATTTAACATGTTGCTAGCATGATTTATCATTTTGCTAGCATGATTTATCATTTTGCTAGCATGATTTAATAAGTTGTATACATTTTAACATGCATTAGCATGTTGCTTACATTGTTTAACATTTTGCTAGTATGTTTTATCATCATGTTAACATTTTTTGACACATTACTAGCTTGAATTAACATGTTGCTTGTATGATTTAACATGTTGATAACATGAATTAGCATGTCGTTAGCATTTATTTTATACATTGCTAGCATGAGATAAGTTGTATACATTTTTTTAACATGCATTACCATTTGGCTTACATGGTTTAACATTTTGCTAGTAAGTTTTAACATTGTGTTAGCATGTTGTAACATTGCAAACATTATTTAACATGTCGCAAGCATGCTTTGACACATTGCTAGCATTATTTACCATGTTGATAGTATTTTGTTATGAATTAGCATGTTTGCTAACATGATTTAACGTTTTAGTTTGTTGTTACGAATTAACATGGTTCACACATTGCTAGCAAGATTTAGCATTTTGTTATGAGTTAGCATTTGATAACGTTTTAACATGATTTAACGTTTTAGTTTGTTGCTACCATGAATTAGCATGTTTGTTGCTAACATGTTTTACCACGCTTGTTGCTAACATGTTTTACCAGCACCATGTTGCTAGCTTGATTTAGACTTTTGCTAACATGATTTAACACGTTGCTTGCATTAAGTAGCATGATTTATCATGTTGTTAGCATTAATTAGCATGTTTGTTGCTAACATGTTTTACCACGCTGCTAGCATTAGTTACCATGTTGCTAGCTTGATTTAGACTTTTGCTAACATGATTTAACACGTCACTAGCATTAAGTAGCATGATTTAACATGTTGCTAGCATTTTGTATCACGCTGTTAGAATTAGTTACCATATTGCTAACATGATTTAGACTTTTGCTAACATGTTTTAGCACACTGCTAACATTAATTAGCATGTTGTTGAGGGTCGGAAACTCCAGAGTAGTGTAGATGTCAGACGTAACCGTAGCAACAGTTATGCATTTTGAACCAAAATTGTTGCAAAGTTGCATAAACTTGTTAAGACGGTCTTAGGAACTAATTAGAAATGAATCAAGAGGTAATCAAATTCAAATTAGACAGAGCTGCCTTTCTGTGTAACTGACTTTTAAAGGGACCAGTCTTGAAGAAAATAATTAGATGACCAACTCAAGGCTATTTTAAGCAGTTTATGCAGCGGCCCCAGGACACGTGGAACTATTTTTCTGCTTGACTAGTAAAAAAGCGGTTGTGCAAGTCCTAATGTCAACATGATCTAAGCTTGAGATGATAAGGATGCGTGTGACTCACCGTCGCGGGACATCCCGACCGATAAACACTTCCTGAAGCGGCACTGCTGGCAGCGGTTGCGGTTTATCCGCACTATAGTGCAGCTCTCCGTCTTCAGGCATTTCTTATACTGAATGTTCTGCTGGATGCTTCTCCTGAAGAAGCCCTGTGACACAATCACTGCCGTTATTCCCTCCCAATCTGGATTAGCATTTACTTACTGTTTTCATTTGAATTTTAGTCATTTCATTACGCATTTAATACTTCCATAAAGCTTTATCTTTATTTCAGTTTTAGCTTTTATTAATAGTTAATTTAGTACTTAGCTGCCAAGTTGTTCATCTAATATTTATTTTATTATTTTATTTTGTTATATTAACATTAACCAGGGTTATTATAATTAACTAAAACCATAAAAACATTAAATGTGTTCCTTGACATAAAATAGAAAATAAAATTAGTGCTTTAAACGTAAAATGTGTTATTAGTGCTGGGGAAAAATTAATCGTGATTAATCACATCCAAAATAAAAGTATACTATATGTGTGTGTGCTGTGTATAATTATGTATATATAAATACACACACACACACACACATGCATATATTTAAAGAAAAGTTATTTTTATTAAAAATAATTATATATAAGATAAATTATGTATACAGTATATACATGCAAATATTTCTTAAATATATAAATACAAACTCATATATAAATATAAAAATGTTTTCTTAAATATATACATAAAGGAGTGGGTGTGTATATATATATATATATATATATATATATATATATATAATTATTCACAGCACACACACATGTATTATGTAAACAAACTTTTATTTTGGATGTGATTAATCGATTTGACGGCACTAAATAAAATATTTAAACTATTTATTTTAGCTAGTTACCCATTCTCATGTAGTTAAAATAAAAATTATAAAACTATATAAACTTTTAAAAACTAATATTACTAAGCCTTTCAGTTGAGAACAGATATATATATATATATATATATATATATATATATATATATATATATATATATATATATATATATATATATATATATATATATATATATATATATATATATAAAACATTTTAAATAATGATATTAAAATAACACTAGCTGGAGATATTACGGGTCTGTTGCAAATCCTAGTGAGCAACTCACAGAAACTCTTTTAGCGTGTTGTTGCACGCACAAATAAAGGGTTAAACGGCGCGTTTTAGGATTGCATCGTCTGCACAGTAAATCACGTTTGAGTATGCATGCATTTCACATTGTGATGCATGTTCTCGTGATGCCTTAAAATGCTCCCTCACCCGTACATGAGCGGATCACTAGGTTTCGGAACAGACCCAAAGGTAAGCGTTTCTTACCTTGCAGCCTTCACAGGCATGAACACCGTAGTGGAAGCCCGAGGCCACGTCTCCACACACTTTACACAGCAGCACCATTCCATTCAGCTCTGGGAAATATGCGTAAGAGTCATATCCAGTGCACAAAAACATAAACAGATTGATTTCAAATGTGCATTACCTAGATTACAGAATGTTGTTATTGTTTGTGCCTGGTTATGTCATAACTGGCATCTTAAATTTGATGCATTTTGTTTTATACCTGATGAAGGTCATGGGACCGAAACTTGGAGGAAAAAAATGCAATGCTAAAGCAGATTTTAATACCCCTTGTTTTTATTCTTCTGCTCTAGAGGCAAATCCTGCCAATTCTGTTATAGACCGTCGAAATGACAATTGAATCCCTTATAAAAGCTAATTCAACACAACGTCAACTCACTGGTGATGCCGCTCTTGGCAGCGAGGGTCTTGTCGCGTGGGTGAAGGCGCTTGGACAGCAGTCCAGCCGTGGGCAGGTCTGTAACGTGGCTCGGCTTTGTGGGCAGAAGTGGGGAGGATGACGGGGAGCGGCTGTTAGAGCTGTCACTCATGCATGACTCTGGGCTGGAGGCGGAGCTTGAGGAGCAGACGTAGGCTATCACGCCTCCTTGGAAAGAAAAAAAGAGGAACTTTTTAAAAATATACACTCAGTTTTTTTTTACATGAGTATAAATTGATATGCAAATATGCATTTCCTAGATTAAAGAAAAATGGAACAGTAGTTTTTTGTTCTACTGGCCTAATAATGGATCTAATAATGTTCTTGTTTTTAAGGAATCATGTTTCTGCCACTAAAAAAAATGTAATGGCTACTTTTTCTCTTGTAATTGACATTTTTTCCATCTTGGAATTCTGACTATTTCTCAGAATTCTGAGTTTCCATCTTGGGAATTCTGACTATTTCTAGAATTTTCACTTTATTTCTAGGAATTCTGAGTTTCCATCTTGGGAATTCTGACTATTTCTAGGAATTTTCACTTTATTTCTAGGAATTCTGAGTTTCCATCTTCTGGGAATTCTGACTATTTCTAGGAATTTTCACTTTATTTCTAGGAATTCTGAGTTTCCATCTGGGAATTCTGGAATTCTGACTTTATTTCTAGAATTCTGAATTTTCACTTTATTTGACTAGGAATTCTGAGTTTCCATCTTGGGAATTCTGACTATTTCTAGGAATTTTCACTTTATTTCTAGGAATTCTGAGTTTCCATCTTGGGAATTCTGACTATTTCTAGGAATTTTCACTTTATTTCTAGGAATTCTGAGTTTCCATCTTGGGAATTCTGACTATTTCTAGGAATTTTCACTTTATTTCTAGGAATTCTGAGTTTCCATCTTGGGAATTCTGACTATTTCTAGGAATTTTCACTTTATTTCTAGGAATTCTGAGTTTCCATCTTGGAATTCTGACTTTATATCTTGGAATTCTGAGTTTCCACCTTGGAATTCTGACTATTTCTCAGAATTCTGAGTTTACATCTTGGAATTCTGACTTTATATCTTGGAATTCTGACTATTTCTAGGAATTTTCACTTTATTTCTAGGAATTCTGACTTTTTTTAAATATTTAAAATTACACCTTTTTCACAATTTGGACTTTTCTTCTCAGAATTCTGAGTTTACTGATCTTTTTTACTCTGACCTAAAGTTAGAATTGTGAGATAAAAAGCTGCAGTTACCTTTTAATTAGTTTTTATTATTCTGTGACGGAAATAAACTTACATTAAAAACAAATCTTATACAAAACACAGGGGAAAAAAAAACACACACAAAAGCAAATCAATCCCATTACAAACGAAGATGTATTTGTGATACAGCTGAACCTGCTTCATTGCATTTCATTCACACATTGGATAACTGCGTTATGTAAACTAACATCAATGGATTTACACAATGACGAAGTCGCACAAACATGCTTGCATGATTATATAACTCTTGTCAGCAATAAAAGGTCATGTTCACATGGTGAACTTCCTTATTTTGGATGACCCAGATTTAAACGAATTAAATAGCATTGTTTAATCACACTACGGTCTGTAGCACTGCCGTGGTATATGAATATTGAGTATCGTGGTATATCAAAAGGACAATTCGATACCATCACTGTACTTTTATTAGGCAGTCAAAATGTACACTATATTTATGTACAAGTATACATAAATGGATTTATTCCACACCAACCGGGGAGTAAAAAAATTGTACTAAAGATTTTTAAATGGACAAGGGAGGTTACCTAAACAGCAACAGCCCTTAGTTTCCCAGACCCACCCACACGTGGACCTCTGGTGTTTTCTACGGGAACAATATCTAGGTCACTAGCTGTCTACTGCCTCCTTCACGTGGTACTGCAGTCTCGCGTCAGGGCACTGTGCTAAATTATGCAACCGCGTCGCCTCGACCAATCAGAGATTACGCATTGGGCACGTCACAGCCAATCAGCGTCAGAGCCCCGTCTCCTCGTACACACATGCACATGGCTAGGCTACGAGAGCCATGTGAGCTCGATCCTTCTAGTACTCGGAGTACTGTGTGTACGTGACGTCACGGGCACTCCTAACCCACATACAGTGTGTGACGCGCGCGACGCTGCAGCAGCGCAATGCCAGCAATGGGAAGCGTGCCAAAGGTGCTTCAAATCACTAAATTACAATATCGCACATCTACTCTGTGATACGGCAAACGAGGCGTAAAGCTTCAATATACACATAATTCAAGTCGCACAGCATAATGTAGATTAAACAACAATAAACGCAATTCATTTATTTATTAATCAAATACACCTAATAACACTAATACATACCATTATGCACATTCTAAAATTATTTTCGTTTTTATAAGGATTTCGATTCAACACGTCTTGTTTCCAGTCCAAAGATCTAAAAACACTTAATAATCAAGATGCTTTTACTAGATGCCTAAAATTACATTTTCCTCGTTCTCTGCTAAATAAAACACTTATAGTAAAAGCATCTTGATTTAAGAATTTTTCGATATTTGGACTGGAAACAAGACAACAATGCTAAGTAAGAAAGGCATTTATTTTTACATTTTTGCAGTGCGTGTCTAGAAATCACAAGCTTATTCTCTAATATGTAGCGGTTTTTCATTACAGTGGAAATCTTGTATGCCATATCAAAATATCATCTGATAGGCTGCATCACTGTTGCAATTGTAAACACCGTTCCTTTCTTCAAATAACAGGAGTAATCTCCCTTATCATGCTAAATGCGTAATTCATACAATTGCGATTTTAAAACATAATAAATAATTATAAGCGATAATGATCACCTTGCTTTGTTGATTGCATGTTTTCGGACTCTTGATATCTGTGCTTCCGCCTGTCGGTGGCCTGATAACCCCAGATCGAGCGCTTTGTGTGCAGCTCGAGCCGATCCGATCCAGTGTTCGCTCAGAACCTTCAGCGTTCCATTTGGAGCTCTCGCGCGTTCGACTCACAATGGAACGGAACTCCCAGGGCTGCGCTCGAGCGCTCAGAACTGAATGTTCTCTCGCTGGTGTTTCCGCCAGTGGCTCCGCCCCTCGACTCACTGACTTTAACCCAGTGACACACTTTCACCCGTCCAGAGGCGCTCCGACACGCTCGAGCCCACGTGAGCCGCGATTCTGGGAACGAACATGATGTTTTCGCAATGATCCCATTGAAGAAACATGTTTTTTGGTTCCCCAAAGAACCTTCCAGTAGACAGTTATTAAAATAGCCTAACCATTTTTTTTTTCTTAGCAGGAAGAACCACCATTTTTTTAACTATAAAGAACCTTTTGTGCAATGAAACATTTCCAGGAATAGTAAAGGCTCTTCATGGAGCCATCAAAGAACCAAAAAGTTTCTATATTTAATTGTAGCCTACTTTAATGTAATACGTGTATTATTAGGCTATATACACTCACCTAAAGGATTATTAGGAACACCATACTAATACTGTGTTTGACCCCCTTAATTCTACGTGGCATTGATTCAACAAGGTGCTGAAAGCATTCTTTAGAAATGTTGGCCCATATTGATAGGATAGCATCTTGCAGTTGATGGAGATTTGTGGGATGCACATCAGGGCATTTAAGCTCCTGCGTTCCACCACATCCCAAAGATGCTCTATTGGGTTGAGATCTGGTGACTGTGGGGGCCATTTTAGTACAGTCAACTCATTGTCATGTTCAAGAAACCAATTTGAAATGATTCGAGCTTTGTGACACGGTGCATTATCCTGCTGGAAGTAGCCATCAGAGAATGGGTACATGGTGGTCATAAAGGGATGGACATGGTCAGAAACAATGCTCAGGTAGGCTGTGGCATTTAAACAATGCCCAATTGGCACTAAGGGGCCTAAAGTGTGCCAAGAAAACATCCCCCACACCATTACACCACCACCACCAGCCTGCACAGTGGTAACAAGGCATGATGGATCCATGTTCTCATTCTGTTTACGCCAAATTCTGACTCTACCATCTGAATGTCTCAACAGAAATCAATCATTGGTTGAGATTCATGCCAGCGAGCATTTGCTATGAATATTAATAAAGTTGGAATGCTGCGCTTTAATGGAAGCTCATCCAGAAGCGAGCAGAGAATAACAGCATTTTTCATGGACAAAGAAAGGTACTCCTCTCAGAAAACGTGCAAATATAGATACTTTTAGGTGTTTGATTGCTATTTGGAGCATTGGGATCGTTAGATGAGGGCTTAATCCACTGATTTTTGAGAAAACCTCAAAATTGGAAATTTTGAAACTTGTTTTGTTTGAAGCTCATAATTAACTCGTGCACATTCCCACTCATTTTGCCAGCACGGGTCACATTTATCTGTTTGCACATCATTATTTTTGTGCCCATATGTGCCCAGTTATCTTGAATCAGAATAACTCTCCCTCTTGCAGCGACATCTCTTCTCTGATCACGTGGGCGGGGCAACCTGTCACTCACATGAGATCCACCAATAGCAAACCACAACCATCCAATCAAATCCCCACTGACAAAATCAAGCCCCGCTCTACATTTGTTCTTGTTTGAGAATCCGCTTCACTCGGATATACTACACAATAGGAAAGAAAAGATTTTATTCATTAACACAATAATTATGTTAAAGGCACAATATGTAAGATTCTTGTATTAAAATTGTTCCATTAGAACAATGTTATACATTTTGTTGACTTGTGTACTTTATTATCTCAAATGTTTCCAATAATGTTTAAATCCAGAGAAATAAGCAATTTTAACCAGGACACAAGTGGTGTTACCCTTGATTTACGTTTTGTTTTATTTTGTAGTAACCATGGAAACACCAAAGCCGCTTTAATATCTGATGTGTTTTATTAGACACTTTTTGGATCATTGACGGACAGAAACTAATGATTGTTCTCCAGCTCAACACAGTTAGTCTGATTGTCTAAATCTGGTGTTGTTGATTTACCGCACAGAGTGCCATGTTTTACCATGCCTAATATGATCTCGCTCACTGCAGTGTGAACAAGTGTCTCATAGTAGCGCCGAGCCAACGCACAGAGTAGCATTATAACATCACTTTTATTTATACAGCGCTTTTAACAAGTCCAATTGTTTCAAATCAGCTTCACATTGTTAATAGGAAAATAATGCAACAGAATTTGTACAGCCGTTCTAGTGAAACGGTGATGTTATCCAGCTAATTTTAAGTATCATATAGTGTCAATGCGGGCAGATCGGTAATATAGTTGAGATTTAGGTGTCCCCAGCGGAGCAAGCCAAAAGCCAGAGGCAACGGTGGCAAGGAACCAAAACTCCTTCAGGGCCAGAATGGAGGAAAAAACCTTGGGAGAAACCAGGTTCAGTCGGGGTGCCAGTTCTCCTCTGGCCGACGAACAAACAGTGTATGATTATAATTCTGGCAACATTTCAGGTCTTAATTCATATTAGGTAAATAGATATTCGTGAGATTATTTGAAAGATCGGAGTCGTCATGCCGGAGACGGGTTTAATGAGGATGTCGTGTCGATGCAGCATTTACAGGGGGAGTTTATTTGACATGCTCTCTGCAGACATTTCAGGGATGCGTTGGTCATGTCCAGGCGCTGGTCCATCATCTGATCTGGATACGGCCCAGATCCGGCTGACTGCAGTAAACCTCGGGATAAACAGAGAGACTAACATTAGCGTAGATGCCATTCTTCTTATGATGTAACGAGTACATCAGGTGTTATGGGAAGTGTTCCCGGTTCCGGCTGACCTAGTTAATGCAGCCTAACAATCATTTACTGATTTGAATAATAGAAATTGATAATGTTTTATGTGTAAGCCATAGTAAAGAGATGCATTTTTAGTCTAGATTTAAACTGACAGAGTGTGTCTGCTTCCCGAACAATGCTAGGAAGACTGTTCCAGAGTTTAGGTGCTAAATAGGAAAAGGATCAACCGCCTGCAGTTGATTTTGATATTCTAGGGATTATCAACTGGCCAGAGTTTTGAGACCACAATAGACGTGATGGAGTATAATGCGTTAAGAGTTCGCTCAAGTACTGGGGCGCTAAACCATTTAGTGCTTTGTAAGTAATAAGCAAGATTTTAAAATGTATACGATGTTTAATAGGGAGCCAGTGCAGTGCTGACAGAACCGGGCTAATATGGTCATACTTCCTGGTTCTAGTAAGAGCTTGAGCTGCTGCGTTTTGGACCAGCTGGAGTTTGTTTATTAAGCGAGCAGGGCAACCACCCAGTAAAGCATTACAATAATCTAGCCTTGAGGTCATGAACGCATGAATTAACTGTTCAGCATTTTGCATTGAAAGGATGTGCCGTAATTTAGATATATTTTTAAGATGGTAGAATGCAGTTTTACAGATGTTAGAAACGTGGCTTTCAAATGAAAGATTGGTATCAAAGAGCACACCCAGGTTCCTAACTGACGACGAGGACATCGACGAGGACACTCGAGCCATCGAGTGTTAGACAGTATTCTAGGTTACTACTTGCAGAGTTTTGTCCAATAATTAAAAATTCTGTTTTTTTCTGAATTAAGTTTTTACTTTACTAGATTAAATCACTAGACATCCAATGTTTTATATCAGCTATGCATTCCGTTAATCTTGTGAATTGGTAAGTTTCGTCAGGGCGTGAAGAAATATAGAGCTGAGTATCGTCAGCATAACAGTGAAAACTAATGCCATGCTTCCTAATGATATCTCCCAGTGGTAGCATGTACAGGGTGACGAGCAACAGTGTTACCACCGAGCCCTGCGGTACACCATACTGAACTTGTGATCGGTGTGACATCTCTTCATTTACTGCTACAAACTGATAACGGTCAGATAAGTATGATTTAAGCCATGCCAATGCAGTTCCACTAATGCCAACATAATTTGACATGTTTGACAGAAAGGGTAGATTTGAGATTGGCCTGTAATTGACTGATTCTGTAGGATCAAGTTGAGGTTTTTTAATAAGTGGTTTGATAATAGCCAACTTAAAAGTTTTCGGTACATATCCTAATGACAAAGATGAGTTAATGATATTAAGAAGAGGATCTATGACCTCTGGAAGCATCTCTTTTAATAGCCTAGTCGGTATAGGGTCGAGCATACATGTTGTTGATTTAGATGATTTAACGAGTTTAGCCAATTCCTCCTCTCCTATAGCAGTGAATGAGTGTGTGTGTGTGAGAGAGAGTGTGTCTTCCTCTCCTATAGCAGTGAATGAGTGTAATTTTTCCTCAGTGACACAACAATGCTCTGTCTGATGTGACACTGTAGTAGACGGCTGCATGGTTATAATTTTCTTCCTAATATTATCGATCTTACACGTAAAGAAGTTCATAAAGTCATTACTGCTATGCTGTTTACAAACATCAGAAGTAGAAGCTTTATTTTTGGTTAATTTAGCCACTGTTTCAAATAAATACCTAGGGTTGTGTTTGTTTTCTTCTAAGAGAGTCGAGAAATAAGCAGATCTAGCAGTTTTACGGCCTTTCTGTATGACAAGTACAGAAAGGCCGTAACAAGGGTCTGTTTTAGAAATTCACATAATGTACCGTACACCATAGCCTGAACATTTTTTATCTGTCAGATCACTGATTCGAGGAGCACTAGAACACGACGTCCTGTACTCTACAAACCCAGAGGAGAAGGCGTGGTTAAGCGCACCAGACGAACAGCTAAAAATAACCATTTGGTAAAGTAGGTCTATTGCATGCCATTTCACCATGATCTATGAATTATTAACCAGATCCTGATCTGTATCTCACTGCATTATTCCACATGTCTCATCAGGCAACAGAGGATGGGTTATACATTATACAGAGATATTTAAATACATTTCTCGTTTTGATCCTTTTATTACAGTATTGAGTGGATGGACAGCAGCATCTCTGTTATCTGGATGTGTCAGAGACAGCACAATAAACAGACAGTCATCTACTGACATCTAGTGGACAGGCCAGATCTCTACAGTCATCATCGCATGGAAAACAGGTGATGTGTTCTCATGGTGTCATCATGACCCTGGGCTGGTGTAAATGTGATGTAGAATATTATGGCTCTATTATTAGATCTTGTTAACCGTTAGTAAGCACAATGAGAAAATGACACATTATTGGAATCATAATGATTATTAAATATATATGTATAAGTCTAAAGTCTATTAAAAGCTGTGATTTTCTGCCCTTTAAACCTAGAAGTTTTAGGATTTTGAAAATGTTAAAACAATGAAAGGTTCTGATTTAAAATAAATAATACACATCTAAGACTCTGTCATCGATCAGATAGTGAATTAGTTACATTGATCGTCTAACTTTTCTTGGTCCTTCAATCAGAAGATGAAATGCAATCAGTGTTATTTTATAGACAATTATATTATGTATTAATTTTAATATTTAGTTTTAATTTAAATATAATAGGCCAGTCTGTTCCTTGCACAGTATAGAGCTCAACAGTCGGGTTCCGGAAGTAAAAGCTCCATTAATTTTCTCCATAGGGAAATTGATTTGGGACAGTAACTTATAAAGCGTTAAAGTCAGCCCTACTGTGAGGTTGTTAATCGTTGCTGAAGCAGTCAGACAACATTATTTCAGCTTACTTTTTAAATAATCGTGTTTAACATTAGAATTCCTGGTGAAAAACTACATTACCCATGATGCATACAGAAAATTCCACCAATCAGAGTCGAAAAACTCGCAAAAAGAGTTTGTTTCCGACCACTCCCACTCCCACTGCAAATTATGTGATCGAGTCGATCTCCCTACGCTTTCAAAATACTTAAATGTGTGTGTGTATATATATATATATATACTCACCTAAAGGATTATTAGGAACCCCTGTTAAATTTCTCATTAATGCAATTATCTAATCAACCAATCACATGGTAGTTGCTTCAATGCATTTAGGGGTGTGGTCCTGGTCAAGACAATCTCCTGAACTCCAAACTGAATGTCAGAATGGGAAAGAAAGGTGATTTAAGCAATTTTGAGCGTGGCATGGTTGTTGGTGCCAGACGGGCCGGTCTGAGTATTTCACAATCTGCTCAGTTACTGGGATTTTCACGCACAACCATTTCTAGGGTTTACAAAGAATGGTGTGAAAAGGGAAAAACATCCAGTATGCGGCAGTCCTGTGGGCGAAAAATGCCTTGTTGATGCTAGAGGTCAGAGGAGAATGGGCCGACTGATTCAAGCTGATAGAAGAGCAACTTTGACTGAAATAACCACTTGTTACAACCGAGGTATGCAGCAAAGCATTTGTGAAGCCACAACACGCACAACCTTGAGGCGGATGGGCTACAACAGCAGAAGACCCCACCGGGTATCACTCATCTCCACTACAAATAGGAAAAAGAGGCTACAATTTGCACAAGCTCACCAAAATTGGACAGTTAAAGACTGGAAAAATGTTGCCTGGTCTGATGAGTCTCGATTTCTGTTGAGACATTCAGATAGTAGAGTCAGAATTTGGCGTAAACAGAATGAGAACATGGATCCATCATGCCTTGTTACCACTGTGCAGGCTGGTGGTGGTGGTGTAATGGTGTGGGGGATGTTTTCTTGGCACACTTTAGGCCCCTTAGTTCCAATTGGGCATTGTTTAAATGCCACGGCCTACCTGAGCATTGTTTCTGACCATGTCCATCCCTTTATGACCATCATGTACCCATTCTCTGGTGGCTACTTCCAGCAGGATAATGCACCATGTCACAAAGCTTGAATCATTTCAAATTGGTTTCTTGAACATGACAATGAGTTCACTGTACTAAAATGGCCCCCACAGTCACCAGATCTCAACCCAATAGAGCATCTTTGGGATGTGGTGGAACGGGAGCTTCATGCCCTGGATGTGCATCCCACAAATCTCCATCAACTGCAAGATGCTATCCTATCAATATGGGCCAACATTTCTAAAGAATGCTTTCAGCACCTTGTTGGGTCAAACACAGTATTAGTATGGTGTTCCTAATAATCCTGTAGGTGAGTGTATATATTATACATAATAATTATACACAGTACACACATATATTATGTAAACACAAACTTTTATTTTGGATGCAATTAATCACAATAAATGTTTGCCCAGCACTAATAAATACACACTCATGCATGTGTGTATATATATTTAAGAAATATTTGCATGTATATACTGCATATATATTTGTATAATTTATATTATATATAAATATAACACATTTTTCTTAAATATATACATGAATGAATGTGTATTTATATATACATAATAATAATTATACACAGCACACACACATATTATGTAAACACAAACTTTTATTTTGAATGTGATTAATCGATCTGACAGCACTGATATACACTTTTTTTGCCTCAAATCAAAGTTTGTAATGTTATAATTCTCCTCACAGCTGATTGGCTTGGTTCATGGATTATAACACTTTATTGAATCCCTATGGGAGAAATGCATGGAATAAAGGGGACGGGCACTTTATAGCACACGAGTCATGTGGACTTCTGTCATACTTATTTGTTCTTTTTTTGAGCTTGACAGTCATGTTCTATGAGGGAAAAGGCTGCTTATAAATGTATTTTTATGTTCCATGGAAAAAATTAATTAATAAATAATCGCATCATTATTGGGTGAACTGTTCCTTTAAGACAGCTGGCTGTAATCATGAACACACCAACACTCGACTGGCCTGAATCAACTTTTATGATTTGTGGTGTGAAATTTGCAATGATTGACCAACCTTTTGGCATCTGTGGTATGTCTTGCTCATTATTAAATCTCCAACAGCTGATAGATGTAATGTGTGTGAAAGGTTAGTTAGTACAACAGACAAGACACTTCGGTCACCATCATATGATTTTACAATGAGCTGTGAACTCCTGACTAACATAAAATACCAAGTGGAAGATTTCCTCATTTTATCAGTTGATCGGTCACAATGACATCGTATGATTTATTAACCTTTTTGGTTGATGTGGGCTGGGATTGTTGTTTAATTAATGTATTATTTCCTTCAGCTGAGACACTTGTTCGCCATGATGGGTTTGAATTGCTTGAAATATGATTGGAATCACTTCAAAAAGGAAAATTCAGTTCAACATGTGCAGTGCCTGTCATATCGGCTACATAAAATCATAATGAGAACATCATAATTGTGTGTGTTTGGGTCATGGCTTTAATGGTGAGACTTTTGTTTTTGTAATCAGGCTCTCAAAAATGTGGATTTGGATTTAGATTCATCGGCTTTCAAATATAAAGAATTATCAGTATCGGCCAAGATATTCATATCGGTGCATTCCTAATATATAATGTAATGTATAATAATGCAATGGGGGAATATTTTTGGGTCCTGATAATGCCAAATGGCTTATGTCACCAGTAAAAAGTGGCCTATATTATTTTAAATATCTAGTCAGTGACAGAGTGCAAGCAGATTCGTCTAAAATTATTTTTTGTATTTTGTTATGTTTTCAGCTTCAGAATCATGCATATTTTTATTTTGGTCTCACCATTGCCCAATGTTCATTTCCCAATGTAATCACAAATTTAGCATGTTAATCAATAGTTAACCTTTTATATGTATCGTGACATGAGGGTATCATTACTGCCCTATTTGTTACGGTATTTATTCTTTGTTAATGCTAGTAAATGCAAATAGATCTGTTCATTGTTTATGTTAGTTCACAGTCCATTAACTAATGTTAACATTAACAAAGATTAATAAATGCTGTAGAAGTGCAGGTCATGTTAACTAGTGAAACCTTCATTTAAGTGCTAAAGAACTATTAAGACCTCGAGCTGGACCAGCTGGAGTTTGTTTATTAAGCGAGTAGGGCAACCACCCAGTAGAGCATTACAATAATCTAGCCTTGAGCTCATGAACACATGAACTAACTCTTCAGCATTTTGCATTGAAAGATTTTTTTTTTTTAATGTTATATTTTTATAAAAATGTTCATATGCTAATGACTATCATCAGTTCATGTTAACTAATGAAATGCTAAAAAAAAAAAAAAAAAAAACGGACGTTCTCAAAAAACTTGTATTACTTTGGATTTGTAACATTTACAGATTAGAATTTAACCGTAAAATGTAAGTTATTCGATTGTTTTTCTTAATTTCAGAAAAACCCACAGGATGCAGGTGGGCGAAAGGAATCCGTTCTTTCGGGAAGAGGCTCTGGAAGGCTGTGACGCATCCGTTCTACTCTCTGGAGCCTTTTGTCCTTCCACCAGATCTGGACCCAGACCCTGATCCTGAGCCATCTTCATCTGGGCCAGGATCACTTCGGCGTCAAGCCAAATGATGGTAACCTTATTTTAAACAGTTTTATCATCTTGTCTTAAATTAATAGTTCACCCAAAAATGAAAATCAGATCTCATGTTCTGATCTCAAAAATCATTTGAACACAAAAGATGATATTTTGAAGAAACAGTTGACGGGAGCCATTCACTTCCATAGCATACTAATGACTATCGTCAACCGTTTGATTGCCAACATTCTTCCAAATATCTTCTTTTGTGTTCAACAGAAGAAACTCATACAGGTTTGGAATAACTCGAGGGTGAGTAAGTGATGACAATTAACATTTTTGGGTGAACTATCCCTTTAAGACTTATTTCCCCCATAATTAGCAAATGGCCCGATGGTGTGAGGACCCTATTGTAATTGCTCAGTCTATTATTATTCTCTGAAATGAATTCGTGTTTTTGAGGGCCTAAACATGCTCAAACTCTTTAAACTTCACACACGCGTCAGAAGTGGTGAAAATTTACGTCCAATATGGGTTTCATAATTAGGTGAGGCAAAATGGCTCGATAGCGTCACCTACAAAATTTAAATTAAGCGCTATTCGCACTACGCTTTACGTACAAGTATGAAATTCGGTACATACATGTAACTGTCCAATACCTACAAAAACGACCCTGGGTGCAAAATCTGAAAACCAACAGGAAGTGAGAAATTTTGAATTTTCTTTGCAAAACTGTTGTAAATTTTGCAGTTTCCAGACATTGTATTTTAACCAACTCCGCCTAGAGACTGTATCAGATCAACATCATATTTGCACAGTCTAATCTAAAGGCATTTGCAACGTTACATTGCGAAGATCTTGAGTTTTCCCTGAAGGGCGTGTCCGTGGTGGCCTGACAAAGTTTGATGTTTCGCCATGAAACAGGAAGTTGTTGTAAGTCAGGCATACAATGTCCGATCTGCCCCAAACTTCACACGTTTGATATGAAGACATCTACATGCCTATATTCAGTTATAGTCAAAGCGTCACCTGCTGGCAGAAGGAAGTGTGGCACATCAAAATGACTCAAAATTGGCTGTTTTCCTGAGGCCACCGGGTGGAGGTGGCCCCGGGTGCGAGGGCCCTTTCGTCGCTGCTTGCAGCTTTAATAACATTTGTTTTTGTTTTTCAGAGTCCTTTGAATCGCTCTTTAACGTGGTAAAGATGATCAGATCCGGAGGATTTGGCAGGGTGTACGAGGGAACACGCAAATTTGATGGCAAAAAGGTCAAACATTTTGCTCATGCATTAAAACATATTTAAAACAATTTACAGATGGATTATTAATACTTAGTGCAAGGTCAGGTGCTTAAACTTGTGTTTGCAGGTCACAAAGCGGATGCGCAAGATTGACAACAATCGTTATCTTAATATTGTAAGTTGGCCAAAACCTGAATGTGTGTTTAGTTAAGTGCTGATTACTGTAATTAATGCACCTATAGGATTAGTTGTAAATGTAATAGACAAATAAGCCTAGAATCATCTACTAACTTTGAGCTGAAGGTATCTACAAAGATCAGAGAAAAGTAATGATAGGTTTTCTTCAGATTTTTACCCAGCTAACCTTCTGTCTACTACCATTCTCCAGCCTGGGCATCCCAAACCTCTCGTTACAGAAGCGGCGCTGCTGCTAAAGATGAGGCAAGAACCCAAAAGCCCCTATGTCATACAACTCTACGGCTGGTTTGAACACCCTCGGTAGGCTCATATTACTAACACACCCTTTAAATAACACACAAATACTGCCCTATTGACTTTAGAGCAGGTTTGTGTTGGTCAATGATCAGTGGTTTTCAGTTCCTCACAATAGCAACGCTCCCACAATGCTCCTGAACACACCTGGTGTTCAGACCAGACGCCCATGGGTGAACAGATGCGCCAGTGCATATGATATTTAAACACCGTGGAGCTGGACGTGAGCATGAGGACTGCGTCGGGCTGAAGCTGGCACTCCTGGCGTTGCATTGTGCCGGGTGTATGATAGGGTCTCCGGTGTAAACAGGGCCTGAGAGAGCAGGACAACTAATGCCGCATGTAATTAATGACTGCTAATAGTAGAATGGCTTTGCCAAAGTTGCTGGCTTTGAATAAGTTATTTTACACAATATTCTACATTTTTGAAAGGAAAAAATGTGTATGTTAACAAGATTCTAGTTTGATTGTTCAAGCAAACATAAAGGGCCTATTTTTTCTTAAAGGGGTGCTTCGGCGCTGGGAAGATGAATGTGTAGTTAAACTGGGTCATTTAGTAGAAATGTGAAGTTATTTTAGAAGTTGGTGCCTTCTAGACTGACAACAACTCCCAGAATGCATTTTCTTCGCTGCCCTACGAGGCCACTCCCACTACTTACATGACTTGTAACCCCACCGTCGTGTTAATTTTTATGGTAATAAAATAATTTAATCCAGTTAGAAAACAGGCACTACAATTAAAAGCTGAACGTGTCTGTCCAATACGGCGTGAGTGAGCCGAACGAGAGTCGGAGTCAGATTTCATTCATCACGAGAGCGGCATCCGTTCACGGCGCGCGTTCAGATCATGCCTATGGAAGCTCAACTTTCATAGGAATTCATTGAAAAGTTGAAACACTCGTGTTGCTCCGCACCGCCCGTAATGCAGCCGTGCACATTTACATTCTGTGAGTGAGATCCCACCCCCCCCATGGGTTGAAAACATCCGGAACTAGCTCCTCCTACTGGCTGTAGTCTCTAGCCTCAGGTCAAAAATCCTCAGATGATGCAAAATGACGATATTGGCATCATCAGAGGCTTTTTTCCAGACTTAAAATACATAAATCTCTCGTCTCAGGGGGATATGAGCACGATCATTCTAATATACTACCGGATTTCTACTGATACAAAGCTTAATGCTAATTGCTGAAGTTACCCTTTAAAGAAAACCAGTGTTGTTGCAGTGTGACTGATGTTTAAACCACATGTGACAGAAGCACAGGAAGTCAAGCGTAACACTAGAGAGAGAGGTCGAACGGAAAACACGTGCACTGAACATATGACACTACATACACGAAATGACAATTCAGCCACAGTGTTTATTTATGGTGTTTTTCATGAAGCAAGTGCACAACAGTCCATTCTGGCCAGAGGTGGCATGTAGCAATATGTACACGTTTTTTTTTTTTTTTTTTTCCTTTTAATTTTTTTTTTTTTTTAATTCACAAGCAAACCTATCGTCGAGTGGCTGCCATGACTTTGAGTTTTAAAAAATACATACAAACAAAAACAAGAGGGCAAAGTTTGGAGTTGGATGGATGCGGTTCGACATCCCGTTACATGCATGGAAACTTTACTGACTTTTAACAGAAGGAGAGAGAGGAGGAAAAAAAAAAGAAAATACACTATACGGTGATGAGAAAAACGAAAAGTAGTTTTTGTTCCTGATGCCACTTAAAAAGAAAGGATATACATACATTAA
>CM031958.1:40907614-40945114 GCA_018749465.1 Paracanthobrama guichenoti
ATCTCACCTGGGTTACAGTCTGTGAGGAGAGAGCAGATGGACAGCAGCACCTTGGAGATGGTGAGGGCGGGACTCCAGTTGTCCTTCAGGATGTCCAGACAGATCACACCCTGACTGTTGATGTTACAGTGGTAGATCCTCGTACGGAACGTTACCTGGGAAAGGACAAGAAATTCATTGGAAGGCTGACTGGATGATATTGAAGTCTTTTAGATGAGACGTTAAACTGAAGTCTTAAACCGAGGTCCTGACTCTCTGTGGTCATTAAAAATCCCACAACAATCCGAAGGATGTCCTTCGATAAAGAGTAGGGGTGTAAGAGTAGTGGGCGTTCTGGCACAATATGGCTGCCGTCGTGTCATCCAGGTGGTGCTGCACATTAGTGGTGGTTGAGGAGATTCTACACCCCCTTCCATGTAAAGCGCTTTGAGTACCTAGAAAAGCGTTATATAAATGTAACACATTATTATTTTACTACCCTTAATTTGTAAGGATATTAGTGCACCATGATGCATGCTAACCACTAGCCAGGGTTATTATAGTTAAAGGTCCACTGAAGTGCTTGGAAACGTGCAGCATTATTCATTATTATTATGTGCTAACGTAACTTCCACTGAAACAGGAAGACAGGGCGGGACATATCGAACAGCTCCTCCCCCTTTTTAAAATAGCCAATAGTGTTTAGTTTATATCACAGCTCGGCCAGAGCCGTTGAGCTCAGTAAAGCCAGTTTCCTCCTAATCTCTAACCGTTTCTCCTCCTGATCTCCTCCATATCGCTTTAAAATATCATTCAGTGCAATATTCAAATGGGTCCAATACGTTTTCTGGTCTGTGGCGACTCGATCACATGTTCCCCATCCCCTATTTAGTGCACTGTCCAACCGCTCCCCATCCCCTGTATAGTGCACTGTCCGACGGCTCCCCGTCCCGTTTAGTGCACTGTCCGACGGCTCCCCGGCCCCTGTATAGTGCACTGTCCGACGGCTCCCCGGCCCCTGTATAGTGCACTGTCCGACGGCTCCCCGTCCCCTGTATAGTGCACGGTCCGACGGCTCCCCGTCCCCTGTATAGTGCACTGTCCGACGGCTCCCCGGCCCCTGTATAGTGCACTGTCCGGACGGCTCTCGCCCCTGTATAGTATAGTGCGCCCCTGTATAGTGCACGGTCCGACGGCTCCCGCCCCCTGTATAGTGCACGGTCCGACGGCTCCCGCCCCTGTATAGTGCACTGTCCGGACCGCTCCCGTCCCTGTATAGTGCACTGTCCGACGGCTCCCAGTCCCGTTTAGTGCACTGTCCGACGGCTCCCCGTCCCCTGTATAGTGCACTGTCCGACGGCTCCCCGTCCCGTTTAGTGCACTGTCCGACCGCTCCCCGTCCCCTGTATAGTGCACTGTCCGACGGCTCCCCGTCCCGTTTAGTGCACTGGCCGACCGCTCCCCGTCCCCTGTATAGTGCACTGTCCGACAGCTCCCCGGCCCCTGTATAGTGCACGGTCCGACGGCTCCCGTCCCCTGTATAGTGCACTGTCCGACGGCTCCCCGTCCCCTGTATAGTGCACTGTCCGACGGCTCCCCGTCCCCTGTATAGTGCACGGTCCGACGGCTCCACGTCCCCTGTATAGTGCACGGTCCGACGGCTCCACGTCCCCTGTATAGTGCACGGTCCGACGGCTCCCCGGCCCCTGTATAGTGCTCCCCGTCCCCTATATAGTGCACAGTCCGATTGTTCCCCATTCCCTATCCGGCTCTGTTGCGCACGAATCCTCTGCCATGGTCCTGTCAATCATCTCACCTTACTCATCACATGATCAGTGAACTGTGATTCCTGCTGCACTCTGTGTGTGTGTGTGTGTGTGTGTGTGTGTGTGTGTGTGTGTGACTGCAGCTCGTGCTGTGTGAGCAGAGCAGACGTTTACAATTGAAGCGACCGTATCCAACTGAATTTGTAACTAACTAACTGAATTGGAGGATTTAAATAAAAACGTAGCGTTGGCATATTCTGCAAATTTCACCCTCACGCTCCGTCATGGCGATATCGCGAGACCGCTTTTCACTCGACGAGAAATCTCGTCCCATTTGAATCTTGCGAGATCTCGTTGCATCCCTAGTAGTCAGTACACTTTCAGCAGTTTTAAGAGCCATTTAGGTTTCTAGATAATGGTGGAGTGAAGAATTTACCAGATCGTGGTTAGTATACAATATCCAACATAACACAAAGAACCGGCCTGCAAGATGGGTAATTGTGCTGTGCGACGCCACCAGAGCTCAGTGAATTCCCCGGCGGGATCTTTCCTTCGGTTAATATCTGAGTTCATGCCACACTTAAGTATCTAATACGCAGGAAACTCGTCTCTGCATGAACTACAGGAAGTAGAAAAGCATCAGCCTGTTCCGTGTGTGTGTGCGCGAGACATCTGTGTAAGTGCCAGAGGCTTTCAGGGCGAACCTTTAATGGACCTTGACATTCCTTGCCTTGAGATTCATGACAGTTTAATTGCCACCAGAAAGACTTCCTTCATCCTGACAACCTACAAACCCACAAGAGCCCAAAGAACAAACACATGTAGGACATAATGTGGCCGTCTGCAAATGAACATCCTACTTTACATGAGTTTAGAGACAGACTGAGAGCGGTGTTACAGGACACTGACAGACACACATGCCCGGGGGAAACTCACGCTCTGCTGAGACACAGAATAAAATGTCCCTTGCACCAACAGAAAGGGAAGCAGGTTTGTGCATCGCCTTAAAGCTTTTTAAAGCCTCTGAATCTGAAAGTGTCAATTTGAAGGAGGAAGTAGAATTTGAATACAATAAAATTCATATAACAGCTGCAAGTGCAATTTTTAAATTCAATTTTTTTTTTGCATGAGTAAATAATAATGTTTATATAAATGACCCACGTTATCACTTTAGTACATTTTATTTTAGCTTAATTTTACAATTGATATAAAATGTAAAAAAAGTTAAAACAACAAAAAAAACATACATACATACATATATGTGTGTGTGTGTGTGTGTATATATATATATATATATATATATAAAAAATACTATACAGTTTATTCAATCACATTGAACTGATTACACAACACTTAAGTCACCACAAAAAAATTAAATGCACAGTGCAGCTCTGCTCTTCAGATATCACTGAAAACCCATATTGGTCATCCACCGAGTTCATATCTGTATGTCACATATTTCTTTGCCCTTACCTTGGGTGGTTTAAATGGGTAGTCAGGTGTAAATGCAATGTCAAGGAAAAAGACCCCTCCTTCATACACAGAGCCCGGCGGTCCCAAAATAGTTGACCTCCATTCATAGATGTTGTCTCCTTTGGGACCGGCGCTGTTGGTGGAACAAAACAAAGAGATTTGAGAAGTTAAACAAGGACCGACTGGCCATTCCAGGAAGATAAATCATCATTAATTAATGAGTGAAAAGCCAACAAGGAACAAGACCTTGCAGACACGTCAGCACTGGCCTCGCGCTAAACGGGACGTAAAAACAGATTTACAAAGCTCCCTCCTCAGACCGTTTATGGACGCTAAAAGGCTTGGATAACACCAACTACCTCACAATATGATAAATTACAAGGGCACTTCAGGGAAAAAAAACGACATGCTGTGGAGAATAATAGAAAGATTGTTGTAGAGGTCACGACCAAGTAGAGATAACTTATCCACAGTTGACAGCAATATGACAGACTGCCTTGTAATAAAATGCTCATACTGCAGAATCTAGATGCTTCAAACATGCCCTATTTTAATGATCTGAGCTCATGGCACAGGTGCACTAATGGCATTTCTGAATTCACTTTTGCTAGTTTAACGACGGGGAAAAACTTTTGGGGCGCATGGTCCCAAATGGTTGTCCCTAGTCTCTAATGGCGAGGTTCGGTACGGCTCGTTTGGTGCGTTTCCACTGCGCGGCGAGGTTCGGTACGGCACGGCACACTTGGTTCGTTTCCACTGCGCGGCGCGGTTCGGTACGGCTCGTTTGGTGCGTTTCCACTGCGCGGCGCGGTTTCGGTACGGCTCGTTTGGTGCGTTTTGCACTGCGCGGCGCGGTTCGGTACGGCTCGTACGGTGCGTTTCCACTGCGCGGCGCGGTTCGGTACGGCTCGTTTGGTGCGTTTCCACTGCGCAGCGCGGTTTGGTGTGTTTCCACTGCGCGGCGCGGTTCGGTACGGCTCGTTTGGTGCGTTTCCACTGCGCGGCGCGGTTTGGCGTGTTTCCACTGCGCGGTTTGGTGCGTTTCCACTGCGTGGCGAGGTTCAGTACGGCTCGTTTGGTGCGTTTCCACTGCGCGGCGAGGTTCGGTACGGCTCGTTTGGTGTGTTTCCACTGCGCGGCGAGGTTCGCCTTTGTGCGTTTCCATGGCGCGGTTCAGTTCGGTATGGCTCGTTTGGTGCGTTTTGCACTGCGCCGTGTGGTTCAGTATGGCTCGTTTGGTGCGTTTTGCACTGCGCCGCACGGTTCAGTACGGCTCGTTTGGTGCGTTTCCACTGCGCGGCGAGGTTCGGTACGGCTCGTTTGGTGTGTTTCCACTGCGCGGCGAGGTTCGGTATGGCACACCTTTGTGCGTTTCCATGGCGTGGTTCAGTTCGGTATGGCTCGTTTGGTGCGTTTCCACTGTGCGGCGTGGTTTGGTACGGCTCGTTTCCACTGCGCGGCGCGGTTCGGTATGGCTCGTTTGGTGCGTTTTGCACTGAGCCGTGTGGTTCGGTATGGCTCGTTTGGTGCGTTTCCACTGCGCGGTTCGGTACGGCTCGTTTGGTGCGTTTCCACTGCGCGGCGCGGTTCGGTACGGCTCGTTTGGTGCGTTTCCACCGCGCCAGCGCGGTTTGGCGTGTTCCACCGCGTGGCGCGGTTCGGCACGGCTCGTTTGGTGCGTTTCCACTGCGCGGCGCGGTTTGGTGCGTTTCCACTGCATGGCGAGGTTCAGTACGGCTCGTTTGGTGCGTTTCCACTGCGCGGCAAGGTTCGGTATGGCTCGTTTGGTGCGTTTTGCACTGCGCCGCACGGTTCAGTACGGCTCGTTTTGGTGTGTTTCCACTGCGCGGCGAGGTTCGGTATGGCACACCTTTGTGCGTTTCCACTGCGCGGCGTGGTTCGGTACGGCTCGTTTGGTGCGTTTCCACTGCGCGGCGTGGTTCGGTACGTTTTGCACTGCGCCGTGCGGTTCGGTACGGCTCGTTTGGTGCGTTTCCACGGTACGGCTCGTTTGGTGCGTTTTGCACTGTGCTGCGTGGTTCGGTACGGCTCGTTTGCATGGTTCCACTGCAACCGTTCTGAGGCAACTTGTTGTTCCCGAGTCATATTTAAGATTAGTTCAAAAAGAACGAATCATTCATGAACGATCCCCGTCACTAACGATAGTTGTCAAGAGAACTCAACTGCACGCACGCTGGAAGAAGTAGAAGAAGATGATGAGCGTAAACGATCTTTGCCGGTGTTGTAAAAAATAAGACCATTTACTAACACAATCATCATTTTTGAGAGAAATAGTAAAGGTGAATGCATATACGAATAAGTTCTCTGTTTAGGATTAGAACGAATTCAATCCAAGCGCTCTTTGGTGACGTGGATGATTACGTTGCATTATCTGTTCATCATCGTATAAAGTCCGCCCCGACAATTTGACTGGTCCGAACAGCTTCTGTTCGGGCATAGTTACTCCACAACGGAACAAGTCCAGACCAAACTGCCCAACCTCAAATGTTGTGGGCGGGGCTAAGTTCGGCTGCCCCCCAGACTAGGTCTCTACAGTTGCCTTAGAACATTAATTTTAAAACATTAAAAAGCTTTCCTGTAGCTCAAACAATAAGAGCGCGGCGCTAGGAACGCCAAGATCCAATTCGATTCCCAGGTTAAGCAAGAACTGACAAAAATGTAAAAATGTGTACCTTGAATGCAATGTAAGTCCCTTTGGATAAAAGCATCCGCCAAATGCATAAAAATGTAAACGTAAAATATGCGGGTCAAATTGACCCGTGAACCTCACGAACGTAACAGTAATTTGTGTAATATGTCAAAACACCTCAGCGTGTTGAAACTTTGCATGCATGCTCAATTTCAAGAAAAAAAACAAAAAAACTAAAACAAAACATAGGTTAACTGATATTTCTGACAACTTGAAAATCAAACCGGTTCAAATTGACTCGCAACATAACACAAAGGTTAATGTTGATAAAGATGAAATCTAAGAAACAGTGACTCAATTTCTTCAAACGCATGCCTATGCCTCTGTCTGACGGCTACATTATTAATGCATAAAAGAGTAAATTCACTCTCAAATCTGCTGAAATGATGGTGACAGCTGAGAAAAAAGATGGCGAAGAAAGAAAAACAGAGTACATCTTTGTCAAAGGGCTGCCACATCTGCTGGATTCCCTTGTGATAAGTGTCATATTGAAGAATTACGACTGCTGTATATGTGCCAAAGACTGGGGCCAGATCCAGCCCATAATAATAAGCAAGTCTTAGATCTGTACTCTGTTAAACAGCTGCAGATCCACTTGAATGTGTACTTGTGTTTTGGAGGGTGGACTGTCCTGGGGGTCTTTTTCTCATAGAGCCGATCCTCCCTATACGCAAGTTACGTAGAGCGGTGAATATTTCTTTATAACATGAAAATATATGTGCAGTGTCTACTACACATTTGTAGAGTCATATGTAAATACTTTTATTAATGGTTTATATTTATTCAAGATCTGTTTCGGACATCATGCAGCGTGGCAGATGATAACATGCGTCGACACGGCTATGGCTGCAGAACGAAACTATCCTCCTGGAACAGACAGAAGTGCCAAGAACAAAGAAAGTATGTATTTTTGTAACATTTAATATCTTGACAAAGCAATAAATTCATAAGCAAGTTGTAAACCGATAACTCCGGTCCAGGTCTGCACCGTGCTTTGTTAGAAATGCCTCATGATGAAATGTAATGTTCGGTTTGTGTTCAATAATCACATCAATACACATCAATAATCAAAACGTTTTTATGTGTGGTTTAATTATTATAAGTCCTTATGCGGATTGGACTTGTTTGTTCAGCACATCCCACAGATGCTCGATTGGATTGAGATCTGGGGAATTTGGAGGCCAAGTCAACACCTCAAACTCGTTGTTGTGCTCCTCAAACCATTCCTGAAGCATTTGTGCTTTGTGTCAGGAGCGTTATCCTGCTGGAAGAGCCACAGCAATTTGAGCTCCAGTAGCTCGTCTGTTTGATCGGACCACACGGGCCAGCCTTCGCTCCCCTTGGCCGCCCATGACCCTGTGGCCGGTTCTCCACTGTTCCTTCCTTGGAGCACTTTTGATAGATCCTGACCACTGCAGACCGGGAACACCCCACAAGAGCTGCAGTTCTGGAGATGCTCTGACCCAGTCGTCTAGCCATCACAATTTGGCCCTTGTCAAACTCGCTCAAATCCTCACGCTTGCCCATTTTTCCTGCTTCTAACACATCAACTCTGAGGACAAAATGTTCACTTGCTGCCTAATATATCCCACCCACTAACAGGAGCCGTGATGAAGAGATCAGTGTTATTCACCTCACCTAGTCATAATGTTATGCCTGATCATTGTGTGTATATATATATATATATATACATACACACACTCTAATGACAATGTGTAAAACGATCTGGGATAAAAACATCAGTAAGATGAGCAGTGCCATTCGACACGTGTGCAGTTCTGACGGTTACTTGCTGCGAGCGTCAGATGTAGTTACAGCCATAAATCAGAAAGCAGTCACGGTAGTCTGTCAGTAACGCTCTGTTTACTTCCTGTCTCTATGAAACCCCTCCTTCTGAACAGCACACTGTGCTCTGATTGGAGCAGTGTGTTGTGATTGGTGTTTGGGAAATGTCCCGCCCCTTACCATAACCGCCAGTTTCAACACACTCCTAACTAACTCAACCAGGCCCCGCCCCTTTATTCTGCGTATGAATTCTTTAAATGAGGAACATTGTGACAGTTTGTGGTGCTCATTTCCTGTAAACACCCACTTGCTATCAATGTTGTGACCGTTAGCTGACGACAGGTGCCAGTGGGCAAAACCTCTGTACGGATCCGACGGGCAAAGACCTCTGGGTACATGCCGGAGCTGACGGTTGCCCGGCAACAACCAACCCCCTCCACCAGCACCAGCGGCCACAGCGAGCGGGTTTAAACGCTGCAGTTAACCGACCTTGTTATTGAGCTTTCAGCTTCCAATTAAAAGATATTAGACTTGCGGAGGGGAGAAATACACTGGATAAGCTATTCACGGCAAAACCTTGAATCCGGAGCGCTTATCTGGAAAACACTAAAAAAAAAAAAAGAAATGCACTACATTCATTCTGTAACCACTCTAATAACACACACACACACACACACACAGATACAAATCCTGCTGCACAAACAGCAATACATTCATTTAAAAGTAAAAGCTGACTAACAAAATTAGCTAAGAGACTGAAATAACAGCTGATGGCCTTGTGGGAAATGCAGCTACATGTAATAAATATCAGGAATATTATAAAAGCAACATGCCGCTCACAGTGCGTTTATAAAAAGTTCAATGCCTGATACTCCTGAAAGCTGCTCTTTAATAAATAAAAATTCTGTGTGTGTGACATTTTTAAATACATGTTAATGTTAGTCATGCTTAACCTAATAAAGATAATTTCCTTTTTAATGGCAGAAATCACACATCTATATATTAATTATGAAACTAATTATATAATTGGCAATGCTTCCAAACTTTTGACCAGTACTGTGCGCGTGCATGCGCACATTGCCATGTTTTGTGTTGTTGTTGTTCCAGCCGTGGCGTCGCAGAAATAGAAACAGTTTCTAAAATAGAATCATTGTATGTTGCCGCCTCGGCTGGTTACGACAAAAACTCTAACATGGAAAAGATACCTTTTATTGTGTGTCGCGTGTAGTTAGGACACGGTGTAAAGCGTGAAGGAATGAGTTCTAAAACCCAGAAACGAGTTTTCATCCGGTTCCATCGTCCTGAATTTAATGGGTCCTATCATACACCCGGTGCAATGCAAGTGTGTTCTGCTAGTTTCAGCCCGACGCAGTTCTCATGTTCACGTCCAGCTCCACGGTGTTTAAATATCAAATGCACTGGCGCATCTGTTCACCCATGGGCGTCTGGTCTGAACACCAGGTGTGTTCAGGAGCATTGTTGGAGCGTTGCTATTGTGAGGAACTGAAAACGACTGCACCATTGACCAACACAAACCTGCTCTAAAGTCAATAGCGCAGTATCTGTGTGTTATTTAAAGGGTGTGTTAGTAATATGAGCCTACAGGAGGTGCACAACACACACACACAAGATTCAAGAGTTTTATTTGTCACATACACAGTTATATACAGAATATACAACCGGCAGTGAAATGTAAACAAAGCACATTCCCTGACCGGGAATCGAACCCAGGCCACGGCGGTGAGAGCGCCGAATCCTGACCACCAGGGAACACACACACACACACTCTCTCTCTCTCTCTCTCTCTCACACACACACACACACACACCTATTATATATAATTGATTAATCATTTAAAACATAAGGTTTTGAATAGTATCAATAACAAATAATAAAATTTAAAAAACTAATTAAAACATTTCATAATTTTCGGGGGCAAACAGTAATGAGCGTTTATCCTTGCGCAAGCCATCTGAAAATCACACCTGACAAACACTGACGACCGACTCCGTTACCATGCCAACCGCATCCACTGCCAAACTCATTCTGCTGCGATCTCACATCCGCCCGAGCCAACAGACCATTGCTGCTCTTTTCCCAAACAAATGCTCATCCCCCACACAGAGGAAGAAAACCACTACTTATTTCTGAACCCACACAGCGGAAAACATCACCCCGTGACTAACTGTGCAAGCAGTCGACTAAAAGCTCTTCAAAGTTTGATGCTCACGGCAAATGGGCTAGTGTTACTCACACAAATCAGAGATCCATTTGAAGAACATGAAAACACACTCAACAAGTTTAGCCGCTCTGCGCTGTGGTCGAGTCAAGGGCTGCACGTGTATCGGAGATGAATTTGCTGGCAATATAAAATTAAACATTGCGAAATGATTTTAATAGCCGTTTTATGTGGTCATTAAAGGGATAGTTCACACTAAAACAAAAATCCTGTCATCTCACCCTCAAGTTGCTGTATAACACAAAATATGATACTTTGAATGTACA
Source organism: Paracanthobrama guichenoti (assembly GCA_018749465.1). NCBI lineage: Eukaryota > Metazoa > Chordata > Actinopteri > Cypriniformes > Gobionidae > Paracanthobrama > Paracanthobrama guichenoti. The sequence goes on from CM031958.1 coordinate 40,917,833, forward strand.
AACAATAGTAGTAGATTTTTATTTTTGGGTTACCATCTCTTTAAAAGTTGGTAGGTTCAACGAATCAATTCAAACTGTGCCAATGAATCAATTCCAAACTCTGAATCAATGATTCAAACTCACAAACATTCACGGAGGCATTTTTAAATGCATATGAAAATGCATATGGATCTATTATAATATTACCGCCCCTTAATCTGCACGTTTCCACCCACGGCGCTGACGGACTGTCCCATGTTGGCATAGTTTCCGCCCTCAGCCAGTTGTACACTTTTTCTCCGCGATCATCTGTAGCAACAACAATATCTTGTAAGCAGTGCAGGTGCATTGCCTGAACGAGGGATAATTCAAGGCAGGTTCTGCTAAAAAGTTAAAGCTCAAGGATGGATCAGTGCCAACTGTTGGTGATCCAGTTTATAGTCTCCGGAGCAACACTGGTCACGGCGCACTTTATAACACTTTATATGTTTTACGGATATAAAGTTTACCAGTGACCCTGAAAAGGCATAATGTCAGTATATATTTGTTCACTGTTAGTTGTAAGGAGTGTTTTGTGTAATTGTGTAATTCTTAGTGATTTTCTGGAGTGAAACGGACGCTTCATCTTTTGTGTGACGTACAATAAACTCATCAGTAAAGCTACAACAGGCTTGTACTAATAGTCGATAAAAGCAAGATGACAACATACGTTATAACTGTATTTAAACTAAACTATACCTGTTCTATCTCCATATTCTCTGGCTCTGTAGGCATCATTGTCCGAGTCTGGTTCAAACTGAACACTGTTAGTTTCTGACGTGTTGTTGCATGAGCTCTTGAAGCTCCGCCCTCTTCTAGAAAGGGGGCCGGAGCACCAGCTCATTTGCATTTAAAGGGAGACACACAAAAATGGCACGTTTTATGGATATAAATCTACCCCGAAAAGGCATAATGTCAGTGTGTTTACTGTTAGTTGTAAGGAGTGTTTTTGTGTAATTCGTAATGTATGCTGATGATAATGCAAGGGAGAGAGAGTGTATGGATAAGACTTTAATGCGCACTTCTTGTACTGTTTTATTCAGCTCTTACAGTGATTTTCTGGAGTGAAACGGACACTTCATCTTTTGTGTGACATACAATAAACTTCATAAAACTCATCAGTAAAGTTTTGGTCATTTGGACAGGGTGCACTAAAACAGGCTTCTATTAATAGTGGATAAAAGCAAGATGACAACATAAGTTAAAACCATAATTAACCTATACCTGTTCTGCCTCAATACAGCGTTTATTCTCTGGCTGTGTAGGTATTATTGTCCGAGTCCGGTTCGAACTAAACACCATTCGTTTCTGACATGTTCTGTTGTTGTTGCATGAGCTCTTGAAGCTCCTCCCTCTTCTTGAAAGGGGGCGGGGAGCAGCAGCTCATTATCATTTAAAGGGACATACACAAAAACGGTGTGTCATTTTAACATGCTATAAAACCACAATCTGTTGGGAATTTTGAGCTAAAACTTCACATACACGCTCTGGGGACATCAGAGACTTATTTTAAATCTTGTAAAAAGGGGTATAATATGGCCCCTTTAATGTTAGTCATGCTTTTAACCTAAAGGCCTGTGCACACTGGGAAAATTATCGCGCACTCTTATCACCAGCGTTTTTCGGCGTGTCTGTGTTCACACCCAAGTGATTTTCACTGGCGATGTGGCAAATGAACGTGCAAATTCAGTAGATGGCGCTCCTGGTACACAAGGTGGTGCTGCGCCACTTTACGCTTCTGACACTCACTTGTCACAGAAGAAGAGAGACAGTATTTACCTGCTTGCCAAAACCATTCACACACTTTTTGCTAACTGGCATTAGCAGCTCATCTTCTTCTTGGTCTACCTACTTCCTCTTCATCGTATAAACGTGTGCTCAGCAGCACCGCTTTGTGCTACCAAGTCGTGCTTTGCTGTGTATGTATGCATGCATGCATGTATGTATATGTGTATGTATGTATATATATATATATCATTGTGCTGAGAGCAATGTTGCATCTAAAAAAGAAAATGCACATCACCTTTAAGTAAACGATTACATGACTTCTATTTTGGATGTGCAAGCCTGAATGATCTATCCTTTTTTTTTTGTGTTTATACCGGCCAAACATGTGAGCTTTCACGAACTAAATCAAATCTACAATCGGCGCAGTTCAAATGAGAGTAAAAATGTTTGCCTACCATTGTTTGAAGAAAACTCCATATCCTTAAGTTAAATGATTTGCTACAACAAAACAACATGCGTCGTCCTCTATTTGCTTTTGTGCCTCTGCTTTACTGAGCATCCAATTACTGCAAAAAGAAAAATTCAATGCAATGTGAAACAATGTGTGATTATTAATATGTGGGCTGGAGGCAAGGTTGCGCAATCTGTCAATGTGCAAAACTAATTAGCGAACACACATTCAGCCAGAAGGTCAGAGCGGGATTTAATAGAAGCTGCAGGCGCAGAGATAATCAACTATAAAAAGAGCAGATTTTAACGTAACACTTCTGACATGTTTAATCAATGACGGATTTAGCGGATGACAGTAGTCAATAAAGATGAGCGATGCCGTTTAGTGTGCACCTGAGAGATGTCATTTACTCACCTTCACCTGTCGGAAAACAAAAGGTTTTGAGGAATATCCCAGTCGTCCATATAATGAGAGTGAATGTGGACTCAATGATGAAAAAGGAAGCACATACGTAGTCCTGACTCGATCGCCATGCAACAGCTTGAAGTTAGCCGTTGTAGATGTCAAATCAGAGACAGTGACGTCTGAGAGACACCAGACACCAAAACCAGTGGCATTTTTGTAATCAAGTATCCACAAATATATGTTTAAGTATTAAAACATTTCATCAACTGTAAACACAAGACCTTTCTGGCAAGATTACACCAATCCATTCATCCCGTCTCTCTCGTTCCATCCATCCATCTGTATGATTTTTTTTTTAATGGACGGAAGGAACGACAGACTGGATGGATGGAACGACTGACGGGATATCCCGGACGGGAGGGATGGATGGAACGACTGACGGGATAGACGGGAGGGATGGATGGACGGAACGACTGACTGTCCAGGATGGACGGATGGACTGAACGACTGACTGTCCAGGATGGACGGATGGACTGAACGACTGACTGTCCAGGATGGACGGATGGACTGAACGACTGACTGTCCAGGATGGACGGATGGACTGAACGACTGACTGTCCAGGATGGACGGATGGACTGAACGACTGACTGTCCAGGATGGACGGATGGACTGAACGACTGACTGTCCAGGATGGACGGATGGACTGAACGACTGACTGTCCAGGATGGACGGAACGACTGACTGTCCAGGATGGACGGAATGACGGACGGACGAGATGGATGGATGGATGGAAGGAAAAGAACAGCCTGGATATTCATGGGGGGAAAATTCAGGAAATAAAAAAAGTCATTCAGGTTTGGCTCAATATGAGGACGAGTAAATGATCACATTTCCATTCCCTTTAAACAGTTTCCCCATGTATATAATCAGCATCTCCATCCGAAGAGACACAGATCAGCATTTCTCTGCAGTAATTGTGTATTCACTCAGTTAATATGGTCTATTATGCAGTGCTGCGGTGGTTATCAGCACAGGAACTTAATGAAGCAATCTTCTCTTCCTCTGACCGTGAAATACCCCAGTCCCAATTACAGCAGCGGAGTCGAGTCTGCCTGTGCTTTCTCAGATCATACGGCTGCTTTTAATGACACCGTCCAATAGCTCATCTCGTGAACAAATACGCAAGCAATTAGTGCCGAAGCAAGGGAAATATTTGCTCCATCAGAGCCCAAGTGTGTATCCTATTACAAGGGGTATTTTCAGATGACACAATAGAATTTTCCATGTCAGTTCAAACGGTTTATTCCGGCTGCGGAATTCTGTTTCACAATGGATTCTTTCAGTGCGCCGATTGTTAGTGTAATCTGATTTCCACACGAATCCATTAGAAATACCAGGGGGTCAATATTAAACTTTAAAATGTAAGAGTTATGCTACATATCGAAATCAAATCGCCCTGAAGGCAGCAAACAGTCAGCTCATGTGCTTGCCTTGGGCCGTCTATGAATAATGCATCACGGATGATTATAATAATAAACAGGCTTTGCACAGTGTGCATGAGTGATACTACTTCTGAAGCATAAATGCATGCAGCCGTGGAGCATTAAGGAGCAAATTGCCTCTAATTCTCCCTGAATTAAAAGCCTTTGAATGTGAGAATAAGTGAACCGAATTCATCATCCTTATGCTTTGATGCAAGAAAATTAAAATAAAACTGCTTTCATAGAAGGGAAACTCCACATGCATGCTTTAAATCTGCAATGCAAAATTTTATTTTCATTAAAAACATTTTTTTTTTTTTTTTTAAAGTAAAAATACGGTAAAATCAGAAATTGCAGAATAGAGAGATATGAGGTTTTCAGGTGGGTATACAGTATTCAAAAGCATATCTAAATAATTGAAATCATGAAACTCGCATACAATTTAACAGCAATTTATTAAAAAAGTATTAATGTCATGGAATTTGTAAAATTTTGGATGAATAAATCAAAATTAGGTCAGTACACTTGAATCACATCGCGATATGGACTAGTGTCTGCAAATATTGAACTGCGAGAAGACTATTTATGCGCACACACACACACACGTGACGCTTGCGGTTTTACTACACGAGGACATGAACTTCATCTCCAGAGCCGCTCTGAGAGTCACTTCCTGAACATTTTACCGTTTAATTTGAGAAAACTTTCATATCATATACACAGAAACTAAAGATCTTCACGGCAACCCGTCAAAATAAAAGTTCGGTTTAACTGAAATATATATTATTAGTGTATAGTATTATGTACTATTGTACAGTATAATGTAGGTCTTAATTTAATACTACTACTAATAATAACAACAACAACACTAACTATTAAAGCTTTATTTTTAAAAGGAATAAAATCACAAATTGTCTTCCGTGTTTTAATTTTAAAAGTAAGCCAAAAATTAAAGGGTTTAATGCCTTCATTTGATCACCAGAAAAACTAAAATACACAGAGAATTTCTGGCCGGGGGGGGGGGATTCATAGATGTAAACAAAATCAATTGTAAACAAATTTAGTTTTTTTTGTTTTTTTTTTTTTTTTAAATCACAATTTCAGAATGAATGGATTTCATTATAATTACTTGAAAGAAAATTGGAATCAGATCAATCAGTGCATCTCTAATTTTATTATTAGCAATTGAAACTTTGTGGGTTACAGCTAGGGATGCACTGATCGGCTCCGATACGCCATTATTTCCCGGATCGGGTAATGGTCAGGCAGAACCGATCCAAATCCGATACGGTTATTGCTGAGCCCCAGTGCCCCACAAAAGGCACAAAAACATTATAAAGCATCATAAATGCTTTGTGCGCTATATTATAGGGGTACACGCTGCTGACGTGTGATCTGGTGCGCCCCAGCTTCGTTTACAGTCGCTGTAAACTAAACAACCGTCGCAAACATGTCTAAGGATTTCGACACAGAGGAAGACTTTCATTTTTTTGCTCAGCCATATTTATTTGAACCCGAATACACGGACTGTAAACGAAGCTCGGGCGCACCAGATCACACGTCAGCACTGCAGAGTCGTGAACGCGGATTGACAACAGACCTGGAAGAGAAGACAATGCTGAATAAAGTCATCGTTTTTGTTATTTTTGGATCAAAATGTATTTTCGATGCTTCAAAAAATTCTAACTAACCCACTGATGTCACATGGACTACTCGGTCCATGTCCAGAAAGGTAATAAAAACATCATCAGTGTACCGTACGTACATTTTCAATGGATGGACAGAAAGCTCTCGGACTAAAATATCTTAAACTGTGTCCCGAAGATGAACTGAGATCTTACGGGGTTGTAGAACGACATTAAATGACATCATTTTCATTTTTGGGTGAACTAACCCTTTAATGCCTGGCTCACACTACAGGAGTTTTAGGCTGATTTATGCCCGATTTTCCCCTCCTGAGAATCTGCGAAAAACTCTCGTCCAGCACCTCGATCGGTTCAGATTGTTCGGGGCAGACTATCTGGTAACGTGAGGCGTTCGCGGATCAAATCTTGCACCTCCCGATCTGCTCCGCCCCGATCATATCAAACATGTTTGATATTTATCGGGATGAGCAAGATTGTAATAACATCAGTACTGTCACAATAGCCAATAGGAAACAAGTCTACGACGAAACGGAAGTGACGGACATTACGGAATGGCGACCGCGAAACCTGCAACACGGATCCGTTGGACTTCGGAGATGGAGGAGTGATTGTGTGTGTGTGTGTGAGAGTGTATGAGAGAGAGAGCAGCAAACCATTGTTTAATATATCAGCAGACACATTTCTTCATAATGACACTAATTGTATTTTCATTTTACAGCACAAATCTACACTGTAACAGGTGACAATATCGCTTTTGAGCTAGACAGCCAATATTATAACACTACGATAGTAATGTAAGGTCAATTCAATTATTACCTCCATTTCTCGCTGAAGAACTGACAATCCATGTTGAGCCCATTTTCTCATCCACACTCGTTTATTCTTCCGCTTTGGGCTTTTCCTCACAGCAAACGATCATCACCGGTACGGCAAGTTTTCGTGTTACAGTATCCGTTCTGTTTACATCCGTTGCGTAGCTCACGTGACGCGCTTCCTCCGGCACGGTAATCTTAATAACACTTTGCTGTGTGTGTGTGTGTGTGTGTGTGTGTGTGTGTGTGTGTGTGTGTGTGTGTGTGTGTGTGTGTGTGTGTGTGTGTGATGCTCCGTGATTTTTCAAATCTTGTAGTGGGAGCATGTTTAAGATTTGAGGGAAGAAAATCTGCACAGATTCTCCTGAAGTGTGTGCCGCAACCACACACCAGGATTGTAAAACTCCTGTAGTGTGAGCCAGGCATAACACACAAAAGAGTGAGTGTCCGTTCAACACACTGAGGTGTACAAAACAAAACTGCACTGGTATCGCCTCCGGTGCATCCCTAATTACAGCTGCATACGAATCTAGAATAGACGCTTCAGCTTTAAGGCGCAGGAGTCAGGATAAACACCTGTACACGTGTGGCGTTTGGATGACTCTTAAATAAACGGGTAGCTAATGTGATCTTTCAAGTGTCATGCACTGAATGCCGCCGCTCAGACGATCACAGAGCCAAATCCCTCCTTCCTGTTTGTTCGCGTGTTAAAACATGATCCCAGTTAGCAGCGCAGCAGGATATGCCAAACATTTCCTGCCTTCAAGACTGAAGTATTGAAAACGACTCCAGATCAAACAACAGGCTTTCCACGCCGGGCATAAAATCAGAGCCTGGCAACATGGATGCAGCTGCTGAACAGTGCTCGTAACTCACATCAGGGCGTTTCTTCAACTACAGGCGGCTTGATTTTTACTGAAACTAACACATTTCAACTCTTTCCATGCCGTACTTTTCAAAAGAGTTATGTCCAAAATGTCATTTATAGTCACAGAATGGTGATTTAAAATATGTGATAGAAATTACGGTGAGACTTTATGTATAATGCATTATAATGGCACTCATAATGTACATTTATAATGCATTATATCCATTCATAAATAATTGTAACCAAAGCTAAAATGCATTATAATAGTCACAGGTTCCTTGTTACATCTGGAATTGGTCGTTTGCCGTGTTTTAATGCATTATACTTTCTAAAGGCGCATTATAACGATTCATGACGTCACACAATGCATTATAAAGTGCATTACAAGGCATAATTAAAAATACTTTTGCATTATACATAAAAGTTTTAATTAAGTGTTACTGAAATTAGTCTCCTACAATAGACTAACATGCATCAAAGGTCAAAAACACTTTCAACTTCTCATAATTTCACCTAATTTCTCAGATTCAGACCCACTTGGCAAATACCTGAAAGAAAAGTATTAAAATAAATTAAATAGAAAAAAATATTCTAATAAAAAAACTGACGCATACACAAATGTTTTAATAAATAATAGGATATAAATAATACTAAACTAACACTGGTCTAGTCTGTATTTATACAGTTATTACATTTTCACCCCACAAAAATTATAATTAATAATAATAATAATAATAATAATAATAATAATAATAATAAATCATCGTGAAGAAAAAGAAGCTCTGTTTTGGGGTTTGTACTTGCAGCCCAATATAAATTAGGGCTGTCAAGCTATTAACATTTTTAATTTGTGATTTTAATGAAGCACCACATTTTCTGACATCAAATTTGGATGAGAAATTACGTCGCAAAAGATTATTTAAAGTCATTATTGTGTCAAATAGACATTACAAAAAGTAGCTTTAGAAATATTTTGATTTGAATCAACAAACTTTTAGGCTTCAACGGCCATGAGGGCGAGTAAATGACCATTTTTATTTTTGGGTGAACCTTTTCATGTTTTTTTTTTTATTTATTAATATGGAAATATGATTTTTTTTTTTTTATGAAAACTGCCAGTAGGTGGCAGTGAATGTCCATTATTCATTAGATTAGTTCAAACAGCTGATTAATTCAGGAGTTAAGTAAATGGCCGCATCCAAAATCGTATACTAGGTGAAAAACAGTATGACAAAAGTATTATGTCCACGGGTCAACTCTGCTCTGATTGGTCAGAAGGCCAGTCTGTTGTGATTGGTCGACTCTGCTCTGATTGGTCAGAAGGCCCAGTCTGTTGTGATTGGTCGACTCTGCTCTGATTGGTCAGAAGGCCAGTCTGTTGTGATTGGTCGACTCTGCTCTGATTGGTCAGAAGGCCAGTCTGTTGTGATTGGTCGACTCTGCTCTGATTGGTCAGAAGGCCAGTCTGTTGTGATTGAGTCGACTCTGCTCTGATTGGTCAGAAGGCCAGTCTGTTGTGATTGGTCGACTCTGCTCTGATTGGTCAGAAGGCCAGTCTGTTGTGATTGGTCGACTCTGCTCTGATTGGTCAGAAGGCCAGTCTGTTGTGATTGGTCGACTCTGCTCTGATTGGTCAGAAGGCCAGTCTGTTGTGATTGGTCGACTCTGCTCTGATTGGTCAGAAGGCCAGTCTGTTGTGATTGGTCGACTCTGCTCTGATTGGTCAGAAGGCCAGTCTGTTGTGATTGGTCGACTCTGCTCTGATTGGTCAGAAGGCCCAGTCTGTTGTGATTGGTCGACTCTGCTCTGATTGGTCAGAAGGCCCAGTCTGTTGTGATTGGTCGACTCTGCCTGATTGGTCAGAAGGCCCAGTCTGTGATTGTGATTGGTCGACTCTGCTCTGATTGGTCAGAAGGCCCAGTCTGTTGTGATTGGTCGACTCTGCTCTGATTGGTCAGAAGGCCCAGTCTGTTGTGATTGGTCGACTCTGCTCTGATTGGTCAGAAGGCCCAGTCTGTTGTGATTGGTCGACTCTGCTCTGATTGGTCAGAAGGCCCAGTCTGTTGTGATTGGTCGACTCTGCTCTGATTGGTCAGAAGGCCCAGTCTGTTGTGATTGGTCGACTCTGCTCTGATTGGTCAGAAGGCCCAGTCTGTTGTGATTGGTCGACTCTGCTCTGATTGGTCAGAAGGCCCAGTCTGTTGTGATTGGTCGACTCTGCTCTGATTGGTCAGAAGGCCCAGTCTGTTGTGATTGGTCGACTCTGCTCTGATTGGTCAGAAGGCCCAGTCTGTTGTGATTGGTCAGAAGGCCCAGTCTGTTGTGATTGGTCGACTCTGCTCTGATTGGTCAGAAGGCCCAGTCTGTTGTGATTGGTCGACTCTGCTCTGATTGGTCAGAAGGCCCAGTCTGTTGTGATTGGTCGACTCTGCTCTGATTGGTCAGAAGGCCCAGTCTGTTGTGATTGGTCGACTCTGCTCTGATTGGTCAGAAGGCCCAGTCTGTTGTGATTGGTCAGAAGGCCCAGTCTGTTGTGATTGGTGCCCAGTCAGAAGGCCCAGTCTGTTGTGATTGGTCAGAAGGCCCAGTCTGTTGTGATTGGTCAGAAGGCCCAGTCTGTTGTGATTGGTCAGAAGGCCCAGTCTGTTGTGATTGGTCGAAGGCCCTCTGCTGTGATTGGTCGACTCTGCTCTGATTGGTCAGAAGGCCCAGTCTGTTGTGATTGGTCGACTCTGCTCTGATTGGTCAGAAGGCCCAGTCTGTTGTGATTGGTCGACTCTGCTCTGATTGGTCAGAAGGCCCAGTCTGTTGTGATTGGTCGACTCTGCTCTGATTGGTCAGAAGGCCCAGTCTGTTGTGATTCTGCTCTGATTGGTCGACTCTGCTCTGATTGGTCAGAAGGCCCAGTCTGTTGTGATTGGTCGACTCTGCTCTGATTGGTCAGAAGGCCCAGTCTGTTGTGATTGGTCGACTCTGCTCTGATTGGTCAGAAGGCCCAGTCTGTTGTGATTGGTCGACTCTGCTCTGATTGGTCAGAAGGCCCAGTCTGTTGTGATTGGTCAACTGCTTACAGTGCATGTCTGAAACCAAATGGCCATTACCATATATGGATTTTCCTCAGCGCTTCATACACCGTAACAATGGTGAATTTTTTTTTCCTGTGATTCATTCAAATCAACTTAATCTTACGCACTACTTTATCTCTGTGTCTGATTCAAAGCAGGCAGAATGCTGTATCTAACGAGCCGTAACTGACGAATAACCTTCAGTTTTACTCTTCCGATCAAATATTGTGCAAACATCAATAACAGGACGGTATGATATGGCACACCCCTAGTCCTCATCCTTTGCGATGTGGAAATCGCAGCGCAGAAAACAGCGTCTTCTCAACATGAACATGAACCAAGCTCTTCCAGTCTCAGCTACAACTACAGTGTTTGAGGGCGGGGCAAAGAGATGCTGTTCACCGGCAGCCATGAAAACCATTGGCTGGTATTATGCAAATTTGTAACATTGTTAAATAGAGAAAATGAAGTCAGTGAGTCTAAAGTCAAACCAAAAGTGCCAATAGTTGAAGAAACACCCATCATGCCTTTCGTCTGGCCATTAGGAGAACCAACATTTCCCTTTTCTGTCTGATTTTCAATTCAGCTCTTATCAGTCTCTCTAAGATGGAGGCCTTCGACACCGATGATCAAGATAATTTCTCAGAGGCCGTCAGCCCCTCCGCCCTCATGAATATGCATGTCCTCCCTGCTGAAGCTAATGGTCAGAGGGTGAAAAATGACTCGCGCGGATTCCCTCAGGACCGTAATGCTAATCAACAGCAGCACCATTCCTGAGGAAAGAGGGGTGACATTCCCATCAGCTGCTGAGGCAAGCAACTTAGAGAACGTCAACGCAGAAACATGTACTGCAGATAGAGATTGTGGGTGGTATGAAACAAATTAAAATGACAAATGAGATGCCTCCTACAATAGATTTACATGCATCAAAAGGGCCAGAAAAAACAATTCTCTCATAATATGCTCATCACCTCATTTCTCAGAGTCTGAAAAAGGTTAGTTTGAAGATACAGGGTGCTTTCACACCTGAGCGTTTGTTTCAGAACCCAACAACGTCTTCTCAACATGAACACGAACCAAACTCTTCCAGTCTCAGATGCAATTAAAGCTGCAAGCAGCGACGAAAGGGCCCTCGCACCCGGGGCCACCGCCACCCGGTGGCCTCAGGAAAACAGCCAATAGTGCGTAAGATGCATTTAAGCGGGTAAATATAGGAGAAATACACGAGTCATTTTGATGTGCCACACTTCCTTCTGCCAGCATTATAACTGAATATTGGCATGTAGATGTCTTCACTGTGCGTTCACACCGCCGGCGGCGAGAGCGTCAAGGTGGCCGGAGGTCATTTATTTTCAATGGGAGCCGGCGAGAGCGGCGCTTCGTGGACGATTTGGGCGTCGAGGAGAGTTGAAATCAGCTCAACTTTATGGTAATGAGCTATGACGCGGTTCGGCGGCAACCAATCGGAATGTAGAAGTGCTCCGCTTGAGAGAAATCCAGAGAACGCAGTCCTGTAAACTTTTGGTTCCCAAGCAAAATGGAGAAGTTTTTTCATTGCTGTGCGGGTTTCCCCATCATTTACGACGTGATCATTCATAGTCATGTGCAATTTGTTAAGAAGGTGCGCAACACTATTTTATAGGCTCTAGAACGCTTTTCACATTTAAACGATTTCATGAGGTTAACATACCCTACTTGTGGTCAGTCTGCCAATCAACATGCTTGTTTGCTTTGCGGCCTCTTTAAATGCAGCTTAAAAAAAAGACCAAGCAGTCGATCTACGTCAGAGCGCCAGCGCGTCCACGAATCTTTCTACAGCGCCGTTGGCAACTCTCTCGCCGGCGGCGGTGTGAGTGCACTGTCAGGCCAGGACTATAATAAAACACATGAAGTTTGGGGCAGATCGTACATTGTATGCCTGACTTACAACATCTTCCCGTTTCATGGCAAAACATCGAACTTTGAGAGGCCGCCACGGACACGCCCTTCAGGGAAAACTCAAGATCTTCACAATTTAACCTCGCTAAGGCCTTAAGATTAGACCGCGCAAATATGATGTTGATCTGATTCTCTAGGAGCTGGAAATTTTGCAGAGACAATTCAAAATATCTCACTTCCTTGTTGGGTTTTCAGATTTTGCACCCAGGGTCGTTTTTGTAGGTATTGGACTGTTACATGTGTGTACCGAATTTCATACTTGTACGTGAAACGTAGTGTGAACGGCGCTTAATTGTGCGGCTATCAAGCCATTGTGTCATGCCTAATTCTGAAACCCACATCAGATGTAAATTTTCACCACTTCTGATGCGTGTGCAAAGTTTCATGAGGTTTCGAGCATGTTTAGGCCCTCAAAAATAGGCACTATAGTACATACAAAAGCGCTTTTAAAAATAGTTTCTGATTTGTTGGTATATACATTTAACACTTCTACGGTCACATGGTACTGAACGCCCAGCCCTAACAAGGTGTCTAACACTGAAAAGTCTGTCACCAACAGTGTATATCCTGCCGCCTGACCACAATTACATCACGCAGTCTGAATTTAGCCCGCTGGTTCTCGAGACTGACGCCGTCATTCACTCCCTGTAAAACTGCAGCTGGTTCCACAACGGCGTACCGCTCACAATATACTGCCGGGAAAAAAAAAGTGTTACAGTATTTATTCCTAGACCTTAGCATCCAGTCTCAAACGGCGTCTGTGGTTCTCTTTGTTGATGAAATCCTATTACTGTCGGTTCAGCTCACAAGCACAAAAACCTGCATACAAATATCTAAAGAACACCTACAGCTTTCTTTTGCAGCTCGATATCAATTTTCGGAGACACTCTTATTGATACGGGAAGAGTACTCTGACTAAAACAGCTCCGTTCAATTCTCGCTTGTATGTAGTAAACGGCTTGCAAAGTAAAAATGATTTATTATTACACTTGGATCTGGTGCATCACTCGTCTGGCAGAAGGGACACATTTCTCAGGTTACAGGATAAAAATGAAACCACAAAATAAGATATAATCCATAAAAACATCACGAAAACTCCTAAAAGTGAAGATTTTATAGCTATATGATAACTCTGAATATGACATCTCCAGTTACAGACATTGATTTATTCTGAAAGCATTGATACCATCTTTATCCAACAATATCCATGTCTTAATCTATATAGAAATGGTGGCAATTTGGGTTGAAACTCACACCGTTTGTGCTGCACACATGAATGATGTGCGGCTATGCTTAAGCGATCAGGATTTTCACTGGTATGATAAAACTGGGAAAGAAATCACTGGAAAATAAAGCTACCAACAGCCGTTTATGGATGGTGCGCATCCATAAATAGCCAATTTATATTATACCCTGAGTATATAGTATAACTGAGTGTATATATATATATATATATATACTGAAATATATGAAACGATTCCAATACTCCTTTCTGCAGTACCAGTACACGGATACCAGCTGCACTTTCTTGCTCTCCTGTCCGACAGCGATACGCACCGCCTCCTCTCATTCGCTCCGGATATATAGTGCTTGTGTGACCTGGTCTGAATTTCGGCGCGGGTTTGCGTATAACATCCGACGCGCACACATAATAAAGCCGCAGCTGAAATACAAGCTATTTTTCGTGCCTTATTTATGGTCAAATACACCAATCCATCTTGTTCAGTATTAAGGTAAACACAGTCTAAAAAAAGGTCAGTAAAAGGCTGCTGCGTTCTGTATTTTTTATCTCTGCATTATTTATTTACAGACAGGCGTCTACGGGCAACTCTGTGTTGCTGGAGACGCTGCAGATGCACTGAGTGCATGAGAATTTCGGCGCAAGATTGCGTATAATTCCAGTCATTCACACAGACTCCATACTCACATCCGACACGCACACATAATAAAGCCGGCGCTGAAATACAAGCGCCAAATTTAGTTATTTTTCGCAGCTTATTTATGGTCAAATACACTCAAATAAATGTCACAATGGCCATCTTGTTGAGTATTATGTAAACGCAGTCGTAAAGCGTTCAGGAAGAACGTGTAACAGGAACAGTGTTTGGGATCAGTGCGTCAGCTCTTAAAGGGACAGGCGGCCTAATAAACATGCCGCTCTCTATGTTGTTAATATTACGCAAATAACAAAAGACAAGGAGAAAATCACTTACAGCTCTTGACTGATTAATAATCTGCATTTCATTTTTACAATGAAGATTATTCAATGTTATTTTAAATTTGATTATTTAGTTTCTTACCTCAACTCCTGATTTGATTTGTATTTATTTGTGCTATTGCTAGTCATTTGTTTACTTGTTCTTATTAGTTTACTTGTCTTTTTAAATGCAGTGCATCGTTTGAAATCAAGCTTCCTTCTGCTGTGTGTGAGCGATTGCAACAAAATTACCCCATTGTTAAAAACAACAGGAAAAAAATAAAAACATTGAGTTAGCAAATATTTGTGAGAACTAATGGCAATTCATCAACGTTTATATACGAAAATATAACAATAAATGTTCCTTTTTTTTAAATTAGACTTGTAGCATTTGTTATGATCATTGTGTCATTTTTATGATGTAAATTGAGGGAGCAAAAACGGTATCGGCTCTAAATATCGGCACAAAAAAAAAATCCATATCGGTCGATCCCTAATGTATAATGTCATATAACTGTAGTAAACCTGCTGTTTAGAAAATAGAGCTGGGAATCAAGATATTGTTTTAACATTTAACTAAATACATGTTTAAAAAAAAAACCTTATTTTATATAATTAAATTGTATTATTTAGCCCTAATGACAAATATGCTCTTAAGATATTGGTCATTAAAAAACAAAACCACAACTAAATCCAGACGCCCCGGAAGTCACTCAAAATGCCTAGCGAGATCTTAAACTAAATAGATCCGGGCAATACAAAAGGAATTATCCAAATCTCCCACGTGGCGCTTTTCATGTCTCTGAACGCAAGGGCTAGTGGGTAATTATTCTCTTGATACAAACATGAGGGCAATCAATGCCAATGTCAGTTCCAGTTATGTGCTTTATTAAGGTCTGGCTTTTCCTCCGCGGCCCCCAGGGAGCCCCCCCGTCACTCATCCCCGCGACGGCACATGTGGCGGCTCTCTTCTCACTCGCCAGCCTGACAGCCTCATCAACACACAATAACCATTATCCTCTCTCTGCCATTATCTTCCCCCTTCTCCTCACTCTCTCTCTCTATCCACCACAAAGAGCAGTCGTTTAGAAACACACATGCTTACCTGCAGTTCGGTGGAGGGTCAAGTGTGATTTCTGCAAGCTCCTTCTGAATCCTGCAACACAAGAAGCATTTATTCAACAGAGATCAGAAGGCCACGTACACAGCAGTTTTGACCGCTTAAATTTATCGTGTACACAGTTCATTTACAAGAGCGACAACCATATTTTGCAACCAGATTCACCCCTGAAATTCAGATAGCGACAGCTGGATTTACACAAAATCATCACGATGAGCTGAACTTGTGTCAAATGCACTCGGGTTAAATTCCCCGTATAAATGCATTCAAACGCTGTTTTTTAAGCAAGTAAGTGGCCTAATAGTTTTCACAATTTGCACATTTATGCCTGGCTTTTTCTGCGAGCGATACCTGCTGTTATCTCCGAGGTCAAAGCGTGTGAAATCAAGCGTTTTTTTTCATTTCCACTAAATGTGACTCTCACACACAGTAACTGCGACGATGCCTGTTCCTGAAACACACGCTTCCCTCGACAGGAAACCATACATCCTCTAAACATCAACCATGAGTGGTGGGTTGCTGTTTGTGGGTGTTTAAGCCGCACTATATTACTCAATAAGAGTAAGTTGTTCAGACGATAATGTGATTTATGACTCCAGCCAAAAAGTAACTGCTGTGCAGGAATAAATGTCAATATATAACTGTAGTGCACCTACTAGGCTTGGGAATATTATATATATATACACACACACACACAAAATATATATATATATTAGTGCTGTCATCTGATTACAACACATTTTCTTGTACTTTTTTAAATATTTTTATATTGTAATAATTTCACAGTTACTCTCCAAATGAATGTAGAAACAACTTAAAGTATATTTGAAATTAGTTGTAATGTCATCTTTTTATGAAGGTCACTGACACTAATACTGATGTCTCCATGAAACATTAATGATAGCATTACAGTATAATTGAAAGCTATGTCACTTTCAACATTTATTAGGTTTAAAAAAATAACTTAAAACAATCTTCACCATTATAATAAATGTCATATTTACCTGTGACCTTCAGAAATACAGAAATTGAATAAAAGTTATCAAACGGTCTGCATAAATGATAAATTAAATATAGATGAATGCTTATTAAAGCTAGTGTTTCCTCTGTTCTGTGATGAACATTAATGACACACATCATTAATGGCTGCTGTCACTTTAAGATCTGCCGCTGCCGAACATGACGCGGGTCTGACGCGCTGTCACGCGCATCTCATTTCCTCACAACTCTTTAAGTTCATTTAACTCGTTATTTAACTCATTTAAGATGCTCCACAAAACGGCCATTTTGGCACAATTCTGTGTGTTATCATTCGTTTAAGAGCGAAAGAGAACTGGATACTGGATGTGTGTGTCATAGTCAGGACATTCACAGACAGCGCGTTCTCTTCTGTCTTGTTGCGCTTGAATGGTTTAAAAGAGTGATCATGCAACGACAGCCAAAGGATGCGGTGTTGAATATTTTTAACGCATTAAACTGAAAAAGTTAAAAATCGCATGCGCTAATTTTGACAGCACATACATTCACTGATAAATGCATAATATATTATAATGATTAATATATTGTTTTGTTTGCTTTTTATATTGTAATTGCATACAACTTATTTCTGCTTTACAGAAATCTGAATTCATTGCATAATTTGAATGCAATACAAAAATTGCTCATTCCGCAGAATTAAGAATAGTTTGCATCTATAATAGTATAAACCTTAAAAATGCTCTTGGGTGAACTGTTGCTTTAACAAACCACAGTGGCTCAGTGGAATCCGGGTCGATTCTCATCATTGTTTTAATTTGGAGGCCCAAAACATCACCACGGCTTTCATGAACAAACACCTTTGATGTTGACGTCTGAACCCAGAGGCTTCAACATCAAGCAGACAAAAACCATTCACAGTCCAAATTTGAATGTTTGGATCTTGATATGCACTCAAAAGCAGACGGAACAGGATGCCGCAGTCACTGTTATAAAAAGCGCGTGTCCCAGCAAAGCTTTGCTCAACTGATTGCATAATGCCGTCGTACTGCAGTCGGGCCTTCAGAGAATCTACAGCGCTGCCAGAAAGGCCCGTTCACAGTGCAGAGAACAATAGAAGTGCATTGAAGCAAACTTCAGCACGCTACAGTCACCTGCTCCAATCAGACAGAGCGATTGCACACATCCCTCGGGTGTAAAAGCATCCAAACATGTTATTTTGTTTGCAAGTTGAGTGCTTTGACACTGAGAGGTTTGTCTGCAAAAGAGACAATCTCAGCTGGTGGGTCGTAGGTCTTTTATATCAGGGAAAAATAACCATATAATCATGCATAGTTAAGTTAGTAAATAAATAAGCTTAGCTTAACAATTCCTATCTTTTGTTACTGACAAACACAACCCATGCATCTAAATCAAATCTGGTGGAAATTAGCCTAATTGGAGCAATGCCAAAATGCATGCGACATGACATCCTCAAAAAGTATTAACACAACAAGACTACATTACATGCAGCTTCATGTTAATAACTCAGGTCAAGGTTTCATTTCAGTTTTGTATATGATGATGGCGCCGTTAGGACACTACCAATTTCTCAATACTTAGATCCCCTTTTCAAATCTCTTCAGACAGTGAGCACAACATCAGTCTATGTGGGATAAACTGTGGATCAATAATTGTTGCTTTGGCACAAAATGCATTCAATGACAAACTCTTTTCTCACGCAAACGCCGCCAAATCTTTATGTACCTACACTCTAAAAGCAACCCAGTCGCTGGGTTAAAAAAGCAACCCAGTCGCTGGGTTAAAAATGCAACCCAGTCGCTGGGTTAGTCCATTTTCAACCCAACTTGGGTTGTTTTTAACCCAGCATTTTTTTTTTTTTAGAGTGTACAGGCCAACTTGCACAAAACTGTTAAACTCAAGTTCAAACCCTAACATAATACACAACGGAGTAAATTTCTACAGTAATACCTAGGGCTGGGTATCGCGTTTGATACTTTTAGGGGCCGACCGAATTGTCTTGATACCTAAGGGGTTAATCTCTTCAATGTCAGTGAGCCAATAAGAATGCAGCACGATTGGCTGTGGTGAAAATCGTGGGGGCTTTATACTAACTATACAAAAGGGGTGAAGGAATAATTCTGTAGTGTAATGCAAGCATGAACTGAGCTTGTTTTGAAAAGACACTTTACAAATGAAATGAAAACACTGTGTAATACTACCTGTTGTGTTTTTAGGACATTAAATTTAGGAGTGACAAAGGCCCCGTTTACACCTGGTGTAGCGACACACTGTTATATCGAGATATGCGACGATATGTATTATTGATGTACACGATATGATCCGCGTTCTAGAGTTGTTTCATCCAAGGCTCCGCTTACTGTATTTATAAAGGTATAATTCTCCCAAAAATGTAAACTCAGTCATCATGTACTCACCCTCGTGCCGTTTCGTGTAACTCCTAAACACAAATTAAGATATTCTTTATAAATCCTGAGAGATTTGTCCTTCCATTTTAAAGTCCATTCCTCTCAAACTTAAAAAGATCCAATAAATGTCATAAAGGCATCATAAAAACCAAATATCGGTCTTCCCTGAATAAATTAAATTAGATTAATCCTTACACTTAAGGTTGCAAAAGTTAGTTATTCAAGAGCAGTGAGTGTCATTAAGGTGAATCAAACAACACAAGACACAGAGAAACGGAGACCGCATCAGTTTATTCGACTGCTGTCACTTTAAGAGCGAATACACGCATACGGTTACACGTTAATGTTCACCCATGAGTCACGACGGGGGTTAACGTGCATACTCGTCAAGACGGTCATTTAGTACATACATGTGTGTATTTGACCATTTCAGCGCAATTTGTACTCGCAAGCTTTTTGTGAGTGTGTGTGTGTGTGTGTGTGTGTGTGTGTGTGGTGCTCACGGTCTTTTGGAAAGCGCGCGAGTGCTGAGCGGTTTGAACACTGGCAAGACTTAAAAATAAATGCAAACGATAAACTTTAGCGACGATGCGACACTGCCTCGATTGTGCAAGTGGCAAATCCTGTGTCAACTGTGCAGCTCAATTTGAGTGCAGATGTAAAGCCATTTGAGAGGGAAAGAGAGAGCGCGCACACGCGGTGATTCACTCGCGCGGTTTGTGAACTTGCGTCTCACAGAAAGTTTTCGAATTACTTTAAGTTATTTAATACGAAAATATGAATTGTACCTCACCTTCAGCATTATAATTATTTTACCCGTGCCGGAAAAAGAATGAGACGGTGCCGCTGCATGTCATGCCCTAGCTGTGTGTTGTCAGCATGAGATCGGCCTTTTTAGAGACCGCCGATCAATCATCCCAAAGCCATTATCGGCCGATCGAGATCGGTTGCCGAGCAATCAGAGCAGCCCTAGTGTGTGTGTGGTTTAAGAGATCCAATGCCTGCATTGAAAACCTCTTTATTTTGGCTTAAAATGTCGCAACACGTATCGTGAATTCAGTATCACGATTTGTATTGAGTGTATCGTTACGCCCCTAGCGCTGTGGTCGATCGGATCACAAGTGGATGGCACTAAATACAGGTGCAAAACGTTTCGAGCTTGTCCACGTTCAAAAGGTAGCTGAAAATGCATTTGACCTTTCGTAGTGTAAACGCTCATGTGGTCAAATGCATTCAAACAGCCTCTAAAAGACCCGCTACTGACCTAATGAGTAAACATTATGGGACGCGCACTAGCCAGACAGGATTTAAACTTTGTCGCCAGTAGACCCTCCCCTTGAAGAAATCAGGACAGAAGTGGCTGAAAGTGGACAAAAGAATGTGTAAACGGGAATGTGTCTCCCTCGTGTACTTGTGATCCGATCGACCAAAACGCATCTTAATACCTTAATAGAGCCAAAGTGTGTCTGTTAGGCGGCAGGTTACCGTTGCTAGCGTTCTGGAAGAATGACTTGATTTGAGTCGTGCATGACTCGTTTCAGTGCATTAACAGCCGAGCTGAAAGTTGGTTAGGAGAACTGTGAAAGTGACTCAAGTATTGAGAAATGTGTCCTAAGTAATAAAAACAGGCTCCTGAACGAAACACGGATTTGGATATGGAGCGTTACCTCTTGGCACTAGTGGAGAGTTTGGCTGCAGTTTTGCTGGAGATCTTGGTCTCCTTCTTCTTGGGCACAACCAGATCGCGCTCCTGCTGAGGAGGTGCCGTCTCCCGCTGCTCGATATCTGAACTCCCTCCGCTGGTGCTGGGGCTATCATCTGGTCTCTGCACCTCACTAGACATCTTGGCCCTGGACAAACAGCAGGATTCACACACGATTACATTAGCAGACCGCCGGGTGAAGTCACTGGGGTATGAAGTCAATAGTTGTCTTAATTCCAGCTGCACTGAATAATAAAGCAGCGATTCGAAGGAATCGGATTAACTCTTAACACGGAGCTGTAATTAATAAACCGCATCGTTTTCCGTGTGTTTTGTGTAAATCATTCATAAAAACATGTGTGAATGGTAACTGTTTTTCTCAACGTGAAATCTAAAATGTTATTAATGCACATTTCTGGGGATTCATGCATTCAACCCAAGGGCAGATGTGGGAGATGAATTGTGCATAAATCCCACAAAACAGAATTGCTGAAAGAATGAACAACCTTCTGTTGCAAAATCATTACGTCGTCACTGCAACAAGTGAGTTCTCATTCTGCTTTTGTTCTGTTTTCAATGCATGTTTCTGGTGTTATCATGCACGTTATTCCAAATAACAAGCATTTCATGCAAATATGGAAATGCATCACAATACGGTCAACATTCAGCAGATAAAACCATCTCAGAAATGTCCAATTATGACATTTAAAGGGTTGCAAACAGCATTATGCATGCACTTCTGTTGCATCCTTTTAGTTAAAGACGGTCACCATAACATGGCCCCACTTTTCATTCAGGAGGAATTTAAAGCAGGCATTTCCTGTGCGGTCACAGGAAGTGCACTGAAATGAAATGGTGCTGAAGTATTTTCTCCCAGATCACGGTCAAATCAGGATTTAGATGTTTATCTGATCTGCGAGGGCTCTGACGATTGTTTCTGATATTATCGGGAGATACGAGTCCAGCTAATCAATACCTACGCTCTCAGCGCAGCGTTTAAACGCACATAACAGATGCATGGCGTGCAGAATACGGAGACCTCGCTTCAAAAGTTGCCCAAGTCGCCGAGCCGGAGTTAGGTCACCTCTCTTTTAGATCCAAGTCGTAAATGATCACAGATACACCAACAGGAAGGCATTAACACTTCTGAGAGCGGATTTTACGGGTCAAGTCGTTTTGTGATAATGTGGGAAATGAGTAATAAAACATTTAAAGTGCAGCGCACATGCAGTCATGCCAGGGAGTTAATAGCGCCGAGTCCAAACACAGTCACAATACTCTCGGTTTACAGTCCTGCTTGAGTCATTTCCCTTCAAATAGAGAGCGTTTCATTCTAGTCACAGATAAATCACATCGATGTGCGACGTCTCGGGCTGTGTTTGGTCACCTTTAGTCCCTGGCTCACTCACTCAGGCGTAATGGATCTGGACTGAAATTACGGTTTTCCTCAATCGCTTTGAGCCGTTTTCTTTCCGCTAAACAATGAGTTCAGATCTCTGGACAGTTAGTTTCTCGTTCACATCAGATTAGAATTTCTTATTGCATTTGTTTTGGCACATGTGTGCAAAAGAGTTAGCACAACGACTAAATGCACATGGCTTGAGCAAAACTGATGAGCTGATTCTCAAACTCGCCACAGCTTGTGCGAGCCATCACATGCAAACCGATCCTTTCATGGATCACAATCTGTCAGACATGTTATATTCCGGAAGTATTTATGACATGGAATATTTGTTAAATTGCAACAAACACACACTTGAAAATTCACAGTTGTTTGTTCATTTTTACACACTATTGTGTCTTTCACACACATACATACATACATACGAAGCATTTACTAGACAAGTAAAAATTATTGTCTTGTTTTGGGAAAAAATAACTAAAAATTAAGTGAGTTTTTGTATGAAATAAGCTAAATCTGCCAATGGGGTAAGCAGAATAATCTTCATTCAAACAGAAAAAAAGGTTATTTTGCTTATTTTATGAAAAAAACTAAATTGAGTTATTTTCCTTATAATAATTTTTACTTGTCTAGTAAATGCTTCTTAAATGTAAGATTTTTTAGATATTTGGACTGCAAACAAGAGAAAAATACCAAGTAAGAAAAGCATTTTTTGCGATGGCTGGATGGCTGGACGGATGGATGAGTGGAAGGAACGACGGATGGATTGATGGAACGATGGGTGGATGGAATGACGGTGGGTGGGTGGATGGATTGGATGGATGGATGGACAGACAGACGGATGGATGGATGGACGGGACGACGGGTGGATGGATGGACGGGACGGACGGGACGGACGGACGACGGATGGATGGACGGGACGGACGGACGACGGATGGATGGACGGGACGGACGGACGACGGATGGACGGGACGGACGGACGACGGATGGATGGATGGACGGACGGACGACGGATGGATGGACGGACGGACGACGGATGGATGGATGGACGGACGACGGATGGATGGATGGACGGACGACGGATGGATGGATGGACGGGACGACGGGTGGAACGACGGGTAGATGGACGGGACGACGGGTGGAACGACGGGTAGATGGACGGACGACGGGTGGACGGATGGATGATGGACGGGTGGACGGAACGACGGGTGGACGGACGGAACGACGGGTGGACGGATGATGAAACGCCGGATGGACGGATGGATGACGGACGTGACGACGGGTGGATGACGGACGGACGGACGGGACGACGGGTGGAACGACGGGTAGATGGACGGGACGACGGGTGGACGGATGGATGATGGACGGGTGGACGGAACGACGGGTGGACGGACGGAACGACGGGTGGACGGGTGGATGACGGACGGACGGACGGGACGACGGGTGGATGACGGACGGACGGACGGACGGACGACGGCAGTGGATGACGGACGGACGACGGACGGACGGACGGGACGACGGGTGGATGACGGACGGACGGACGGGACGACGGGTGGATGGATGGATGGATGATGGAACGACGGGTGGATGGAAGGATGGGACGGGACGAAGGGTGGATGGGACGACGGATGGATGATGGAACGACGGGTGGATGGAACGGCGGGTGGATGGACGGAACGGCGGGTGGATGGACGGGACGACGGATGGATGGACGGAACGACGGATGGATGGACGGGACGACGGGTGGATGGACGGACGACGGGTGGACGGGACGACGGGTGGACGGGACGACGGATCGCAGATAGATGATGGATGGATGGAACGATGGTGAGTGGATAGAACGATGGGTGGATGGATGGATGGATAGATAGATATGTATGTGTTAAAGACATAATAGTGTGTAAAAATTAACAAACAACTGTTAATTTTAAGCGTACATAACACATTTCTTCAAAAAATAAATGCACTGTATAAATACAAATGTTCATTTTCGTGTACTACATTATACACTTTTCCCAGTCAATTTGACCTATACTGTCTGAATCTGTATTTACAGTAAAAAGATCAGTGTGATCCACAAGAGCATTATTGAATAGAAAGCAGTTCACACCAACAAAAAAAGAACAAACATGAAATTTGTACATAAAAAAAATTTCCATGGTAAAAAAAAAAAAAAAACATCTCAAATTGACCAGTATGGCTCACACGATGACACAAACAGTTTATGTTGGTGGCACTGGCCAGTTCACTGACACAATAACTAGGTTTTGAAGCATGAATGCAAACAGTTTACGGTTTAGAGAATGTTTCGATGGAGAAAAACTGTGAAAGGCTAAACCGCTTTATGCACACCCCAAAGCCCAAATTCATCATGGCATGCATTTGCCATTTTAGGTATGCAGGAATAAGTCTTTGGTGTGAAATGAAAGAAGATCCCAATTACTTTAATGCATGTTTCTGGTGTTCCCGTGCACATTATTCCAAATAAGTATTTTTAGGTGTTTATTTTGGGGAATGTAAAGGCACCAACGTAACAATGTGGATTTGTATATTTTGTGCTGTGCATAAGATACGCAAGAACATACACAGCCCGGCCAAAAAGCTCAATGTTGGGATTTAATTGGGAAAATGCTTAAGAGTCTTTGCTTGGATCATCATCATCGCAGTTTGGGAACAGTTCTTCTAACCCTAAATTTTGTAGCTTTTCATTTCAATCCATATTTCAGTCCAAGCTTTAAATTAATTTGGGATATGCAGGAGGAGACTTTACCGAGTGCCGGACTCTTGCATTGTCAATACAAGATCTTGAGCAAGAAATCGATGCACTTCTTCATGGAAATAATGTCACAACATTAATTTCCATACATTTTTTTTGGCATTGTCTTTCTAGAAAATGGCCATGATGTGTCTAGTTTAAGAAATGAAAAGCTACAAACTCAAAGTAGAGCTGCACAATTAATCGACTTTGTAATCAATTACGGATGCCACAATTTTGTAAAATCAAAGATGCAATTACAAAAAACTATTATAATAATAACTCTGTGTGCTCTAAAAAATGCTGGGTTAAAAACAACACAAGTTGGGTTGAAAATGGACAAACCCAGCGGTCGGGTTATTTTAGCCCATGGATTGGGTTAATTTAGCCCATCGATTGGGTTATTTTAGCCCAGCGGTCGGGTTAATTTAGCCCAGCGGTCGGGTTAATTTAGCCCAGCGGTCGGGTTAATTTAGCCCAGCGGTCGTGTTAAACGTTTGACCCAACCTGCAGGGTAGTTTTATTCAACTCATCTACTGTTTAATAAAATGACTGCATGGCTTAAAATGAACCCAAAATAGGCTGGAAATTAAAAATAAGACAATTATAGAGGCAACAAAAGGTGAACATTTATTAATAAGCAATTTAATAAATGTTTATTGTTTAATCTTATTAATAAATGTTAATTTCCAACATACTTTGGGTTTATTTTAAGCCAACCATACAGTATTTTTTAAACAATAGTGGAGTTAAATAAAACTACCCAGCAGGTTGGGTCAAACATTTAACCCAACCGCTGGGCTAAAATAACCCAATCGCTGGGTTTGTCCATTTTCAACCCAACTCGTGTTGTTTTTAACCCAGCATTATTTAGATGTATTTTTCTTTCTACAGGTTATCCTAAGTTTTTTTCCCCCATTGTTTTAATTTTAGTATAATATAATAATACCATAGTTTTTTAATTTTTTTATTTAAAGACTAAACCAAACCAATGTATATTTGACATTTAAGGCTTACTGCTATAGAAAAGCAATCAGGGAGAGTGTTTTCAGCTGATATGTGACGTCTGGAGCACAACTCCAGTCATGCGTCTCACGGGTATATTTGTGGCAATCGCACTGGGTCAAAATTATCCATTTTTCTTTTATGGATATTAAGATCATATTCCATGAAGATATTTTGTACATTTCCTACCATAAATATATCAACAAAATGTTATTATTATTAATAGGCATCACTAAGGACTTCATTTGGACAACTTTAAAGGAGATTTTCTCAACATTTAGATTTTTTTTTTTGCACCCTCAGATTCCTATCATAACAAACCATACATCAATGGAAAGCTTATTTATTCAGCTTTCAGACCCTTATGAGTTTATGGTTTCGTGGTCCAGGGTCACATATAACAATATGGCATGCAGTGGCTTCAAACAATGGCATAAAGCTAATAAATACATCATTCATCGTAAATTGCGATAATGGTAATTAATAAAAAAAATAAAATAAATTGCAATTACAACTTCAAGGGAATAATCGACCATTAAGATTTTTGTCATAATCGTGCAGCCCTAGTTAGAAGAACTGTTGCCAAACATATAACATGCTAATAATCAGTGCAATAATGATCCAGTCATGAGCATTGGGTTATTTTAGCCCAGCGGTCGAGTTAATTTAGCCCAGCGTTTAGCCCAACGGTCGGGTTATTTTTAGCCCAGTCGTTATTTTTTAGCCCAGCTGTCGGGTTAATTTTTAGCCCAGCGTTTAGCCCAGCGGTCGGGTTATTTTAGCCCAGCGGTCGGGTTATTTTAGCCCAGCGGTCGGGTTATTTTAGCCCAGTGGGGGTTATTTTTTAGCCCAGCGGTCTAGCCCAGCGGTCGGGTTAATTTTGCCCAGCGGTCGGTTATTTTAGCCCAGCGGGCGGGTTATTTTTGCCCAGCGGTCGGGTTAATTTTAGCCCAGCGGTCGGGTTATTTTAGCCCAGCGGTCGGGTTAATTTTGCCCAGCGGTCGGGTTATTTTAGCCCAGCGGTCGGGTTAATTTAGCCCAGCGTTTAGCCCAGCGGTCGGGTTATTTTAGCCCAGCGGTCGGGTTAATTTAGCCCAGCGTTTAGCCCAGCGGTCGGGTTATTTTAGCCCAGCGGTTAGCCCAGCGGTCGGGTTATTTTAGCCCAGCGTTAGTCGGGTCGGGTTATTTTAGCCCCCAGCCCAGCGGTCGGGTTATTTTAGCCCAGCCCGGTCGGGTTATTTTAGCCCAGCCCGGGTTATTTTAGCGTTTAGTCCAGCGGTCGGGT
>CM031958.1:40957614-41017614 GCA_018749465.1 Paracanthobrama guichenoti
AAGTTATGTTCTCTGATGAAAGTCAATCAGGGTCCCAGAGTCTGGAGGAAGAGAGGAGAGGCACACAATCCACATTGCTTGAGGTCCAGTGTAAAGTTTCCACAGTCAGTGATGGTTTGGGGTGCCATGTCATCTGCTGGTGTTGGTCCACTGTGTTTTCTGAGGTCCACGGTCAATGCAGCCGTATGCCAGGAAGTTTTAGAGCACTTCATGCTTCCTGCTGCTGACCAGCTTTATGGAGATGCAGATTTCATCTTCCAACAGGACTTGGCACCTGCACACAGTGCCAAAGCAACCAGTACCTGGTTTAAGGGCCATGGTATCCCTGTTCTTAACTGGCCAGCAAACTCGCCTGACCTTAACCTCATAGTAAATCTATGGGCTATTGTGAAGAGGAAGATGTGATATGCCAGACCCAACAATGCAGAAGAGCTGAAGGCCACTATCAGAGCGACCTGGGCTCTCATAACACCTGAGCAGGGCCACAGACGGATGGACTCCATGCCACGCCGCATTGCTGCAGTAATTCAGGCTAAAGGAGCCCCAGCTAAGTGTTGAGTGCTGGACATGCTCATACTTTTCATGCTCATACTTTTCAGTTGGCCAAGATTTCTAAAAATCCTTTCTTTGTATTGGTCTTAAGTAATATTCTAATTTTCTGAGATACTGAATTTGGGATTTTCCTTAGTTGTCAGTTATAATCATCAAAATGAAAAGAAATAAACATTTGAAATGTATCAGCCTGTGTGCAATGAATTAATATAATATACAAGTTTCACTTTTTGAATGGAATTAGTGAAATAAATCAACTTTCTGATGATATTCTAATTATATGACCAGCACCTGTATATATAGCCTGTGTGTGTGTGTCTGTGTATGTGTGTGTGTGTATATGTGTATATGCAAACATTTCAATGACAGCACCATTGGTCAAAACATGATGATCATGTTCTCCAGCACGACTTGAGATGATCAAAAAAAAAAAAAAGAGCATTTTGAGCTTCAATGGAAGCAAGACTTGAACAAACAGTTGCATGATCAGTGTCGCTTATTTTATTATTTTAGGTCATAATGTCACAAAAAAAGGGATTTTGACTGTGATCTCAGGCATCTTGTCACCACGGATATATCCTGTATATCCTTTTTTTTGTGTCATCAGTTTCAACCACCTGGATTTCCAGACAATTGCATAATAATGACCTGCAGCCTGTGAGATGACTGTATTTACAGTGTGCTCTTCATCACTGCAGCCACTCGAGGCCTGTTGAATGATGAAATCGGGTCTCGCTCTGTTACTCCGTGGCTTTGTGTTGCTCAGGGGCGTCCATCAGATCAGCATGATAATACGGCAGGCAGGCGGCGGAGGGCAGCCGGGGACCCGTGTGTCTGTGAGAATGGAGGAGGCTTCAGTCTCCGCACTTCCTCTCTCACACCCTGTCAGGGCTGAAGGTCAGGGCCACACTCTGTGCCGAGTGTCTTTGTCATGCTAATGGGGGGTGTAAACGCTAGCCGCAGCGACTCCCCTTCCCTTCAGTCCTTCAGGGCCGTCCATCACCCATCCAGTTCGTCTCCCCCGCTGCACGTTTACACCCCAGAGAGAGATTTCTGTGTACTTTTGGACCTTGCTGCAGTGGTGACACCATTTGGGGTCCATTCCATTAGATAAAGAAACAACACTTCAGTACGTTTGTTTACATATCCGACTCTTAGTTTTATCATATTTTTTACATATAGTTGAAAATGTTCTATATTAAATTCATCCAAGTAGCCGCCCCTTCAGCCTTTGACTTTTAATGATATTGATGGAGTTTCTGTGCTTTTCCTTCACTATCTGCTCATCCGTGTTTTTTTTTGTTGTTGTTTTTTTGTAGGATCTTTTAAATATAATATGTAGTTCTTTTAAAGAATATATATATATATAATTTTTATTAATTGTTTTAATAAATATGAATTATATATATACACACATATTCATTAATTATATTATACAAATATAAAAATATTCATTTTAATATATATATGTGTGTATATATATATATATATATATATATATATATATATATATATATATATATATATATATATATATATATATATATATATATAATTTACGTAAATAAATGTATTATAATTATTATATATATATATACACCGAAAAAACAGGAAAACACATATTGTCCAATTTACTTAATCATATTATTTGTGATCTACGCAACGTAAATTGTGTTTTCTTCTAAACGTGATTTCTTTTCTTTCGATTAATGTAATTTTCTAAAATGTGCAATCTACTAGATTACATTATTCTGGGTGAATGTGAACCAATTAAGTACTCGAAAAGGATTTTTGCCGAAACTGTAGTTCCCAGCATGCTTTGCTTGGATTTGACGAGAAGAGTAAAATTGTTAAGCTTAAGTGCTATTTTAAGTGTTTTTGGGCAAAATTAGATAAGGGGGTAGACTTTATATTGTTTGATAGTGTTTAATGTTTAATGATGTTGAAATAATTAGAACCATTTAAATTAAGTAATTTTTAAGTAACCCAATTGAGTAGTCTCAAAATGATTTTAATACGGCTCCCTAACAACAGTGGTGTGCACGCGGGGCTTGAGACCCTGCCTCTTTAATCAGATCACAAGGTTATTTTGTTTTTGTATATTTCTGTGGACACTTGACTGATTTATAAGACTGTACTAACTATCGTTCACTCTATTAGCCAGCAATAGCACATAATGAACATGTCAAGTGCTTAATTATTGACATGAGCTGTATCAGTCCACAGCCTAAGCAATCGCTCCACTCTTCTCCACTATGGTAACCCAGTGTAATTTAAATGGTTCTAATTATTCCAATATAATTAAACATTAAACACTATCAAACAATATAAAGTCTACCCCTTATCTAATTTTTCCCCAAAACACTTAAAATAGCACTTAAGCTTAACAATTTTACTCTTCTCGTCAAAAATCCCAAGCAAAGCATGCTGGGAACTACAGTTTCAGCAAAAATCCTTTTCGAGTACTTAATTGGTTCACATTCACCCAGAATAATGTAATCTAGTAGATTGCACATTTTAGAGAATTACATTAATCGAAAGCAAAGAAATCACGTTTAGAAGAAACAATTTTGTTGCGTAGATCACAAATAATATGATTAAGTAAATTGGACAATATGTGTTTTCCTGTTTTTTCGGTGTATAGTGCATGAATTGTATCGACCGCATTTATGAGAAATATGGTGTTTTTTGGGGGGTTTTTGTTCTTTTAGGAGCTTGACAAGCGACCACATGCATTTAAGAGAAATTCTGCAGAATATTTCTTTTCCACGGTAGAAAGAAAGTCACACATGTTTGGATCATGATGGTGAGTTACATTTCCATACAGTTCCTGCACTCTCAGAAAAAAAGGTACAGTGCTGTCACTGGGGCGGTACCCTAAGGTACAAAAGTGAAAAGGTACATCTTTGTACCTTACTCACCCCTAAATGGTACATATTAATACCTTAAAGGTACATATCAGTGCTTTAAGAGTGCGTATTAGTACCTTAAAAGTACATATCAGTGCTTTAAGAGTGCGTTTTAGTACCTTAAAGGTACATATCGGCGCCTTAAGAGTGCGTATTAGTACCTTAAAGGTACATATCGGCGCTTTAAGAGTGCGTATTAGTACCTTAAAGGTACATATCGGCTCTTTAAGAGTGCGTATTAGTACCTTAAAGGTACATATCGGCTCTTTAAGAGTGCGTATTAGTACCTTAAACGTACATATCGGCGCTTTAAGAGTGCGTATTGGTACCTTAAAAGTACATATCAGTGCTTTAAGAGTGCGTTTTAGTACCTTAAAGGTACATATCGGCGCCTTAAGAGTGCGTATTAGTACCTTAAAGGTACATATCGGCGCTTTAAGAGTGCGTATTAGTACCTTAAAGGTACATATCGGCTCTTTAAGAGTGCGTATTAGTACCTTAAACGTACATATCGGCGCTTTAAGAGTGCGTATTAGCACATTAAACAGTACATATCGGCGCTTTAAGAGTGCGTATTAGTACCTTAAAGGTACATATCGGCGCTTTAAGAGTGCGTATTAGTACCTTAAAGGTACATATCGGCGCTTTAAGAGTGCGTATTAGTACCTTAAAGGTACATATCGGCGCTTTAAGAGTGCGTATTAATACCTTAAAGGTACATATCGGCTCTTTAAGAGTGCGTATTAGTACCTTAAACGTACATATCGGCGCTTTAAGAGTGCGTATTAGTACCTTAAACAGTACATATCGGCGCTTTAAGAGTGCGTATTAGTACCTTAAAGGTACATATCAGCGCTTTAAGAGTGCGTATTAGCACCTTAAACAGTACATATCGGCGCTTTAAGAGTGCGTATTAGCACATTAAACAGTACATATCGGCGCTTTAAGAGAGCGTATTAGTACCTTAAAGGTACATATCAGTGCTTTAAGAGTGCGTATTAGTACCTTAAAGGTACATATCGGCGCTTTAAGAGTGCGTATTAGCACCTTAAAGGTACATATCGGGCGCTTTAAGAGTGCGTATTAGTACCTTAAAGGTACATATCAGTGCTTTAAGAGTGCGTATTAGTACCTTAAAGGTACATATCGGCGCTTTAAGAGTGCGTATTAGCACCTTAAAGGTACATATCGGTGCTTTAAGAGTGCGTATTAGCACCTTAAAGGTACATATCGGCGCTTTAAGAGTGCGTATTAGCACCTTAAACAGTACATATCGGTGCTTTAAGAGTGCGTATTAGTACCTTAAAGGTACATATCGGCGCTTTAAGAGTGCGTATTAGTACCTTAAACAGTACATATCAGCGCTTTAAGAGTGCGTATTAGTACCTTAAACAGTACATATCAGTGCTTTAAGAGTGCATATTAGTACCTTAAAGGTACATATCGGCGCTTTAAGAGTGCGTATTAGTACCTTAAACAGTACATATCGGCGCTTTAAGAGTGCGTATTAGCACATTAAACAGTACATATCGGCGCTTTAAGAGTGCGTATTAGCACATTAAACAGTACATATCGGCGCTTTAAGAGTGCGTATTAGCACATTAAACAGTACATATCGGCGCTTTAAGAGTGCGTATTAGCACATTAAACAGTACATATCGGCGCTTTAAGAGTGCGTAATAGCACCTTAAACAGTACATATCGGCGCTTTAAGAGTGTGTATTAGTACCTTAAAGGTATATAAGAGTACCTTTTCACTTTTGTACCTTAGGGTACCGCCCCAGTGACAGCACTGTACCTTTTTTTCTGACAGTGTGTGACGGTGACGGTAAGTGGATCTCAAAGGCCTGTTTACCTCATTGATACTGGCAAACTGTGGGATGCATTACAGCACTGGCTGTTATTAGACACGCCTCGGTGAGGAAGGTTTCAGACCGGCGACTGGGTGAGAAGAGGACAGACTGAACTCAAGCGGTGGGTTTTATGGATGAATTCCCAGAGGACCATTAAACAGCCTTTTCAGAAGTACAGGTTACCTACACACACCTTCTGTAAACTTATGGAAATGATGAACAAAGCACGCAGCAATTAATGGATATCATCATTATTTCTCTCAAACAAAGCCCGATAGAGGCTTGATGTTTATTTTAACATGCGTCCTCCTCAACCACAGTCACAAACCTCTGCCAAAATAAGAACGCCCATGTTTCTATTAAAAATACCAGAGAGCGGATTTCATGGGGCTTATGTGTTCAGTCATGTACAAAGAGACCTGTATTAAGAAAGTCTCCCGAGGCGTTTTGCGGGTAATGTGCTCATTTGAGATTGTTCCAGACCCTACGGACAAAGGAAAAGGCCTGCCTCTCTCAATACACTGGGTTTACGGTGTAGAAAATGTTTACTTTATGTAATAACTGAACTAAGCCATAAAGAGTACGTTAATGAGTATTACAATAATCGTGTATGGTTTTGTTAGTTTGCAGATGCATTTACCTGCGCTGGAGTCAGTGTGTCTGGAGCCACGAGTGATGCCTAATGAGAAATCATTGAGGAAATAACAAGCATGCAATAAAGCACTCGAGGCTGTGCATTAACCAGAGCTCTGAGTGGCTTTTTGAATTTATAAAACAATGGCAAACACAATATTTTAAAAGACACCTTTGTTCATTAAATAGTGCCATTCATTGTCCAAAAAAATAGGTTGATCCCCTATAATGCACGCAAAGCATCACTAGGTGTAGGAAAAAGGTGGATAGGCATTGAAATTGAAATGGTTTTATTATGCGATCGGAGCACAAGGTGGCGCTCGTACTCTGTCAGTGTGTGATTCCTGCTGGCTGCACCTTTATGTTGCAGGTTTAGCCGGTGTGATTGAGTCATTAGGCTCTCAGACCGGCTTCATCCGCACCGCAGGCCAGGGTTGAGCAGGATTCAGAGTGCAGAAACGGCTCCTTCAGTTCATGAGTGTGAACGTCCCACAGGACACGTAACTGACACGACAGGAAGAGGAATTTACTGAGTTGCAATTCACACAGAGGAAATCTGTTCGATTTTCTTACATTTTGTGATATCATTAATTTGAACTAATTTAGTGCATTTATTCCCTGATATGCAGAATATATTAAACTGATTATACATTTTGTTTACTTTAGAGAATCTCTAATGTTTAATACTATTAAAAAAATCATTTGCTCAATTTGTTCAGTAAATAAATATAAATAATATTTATGATATATTCATACTGTATATTTATTTAATTAATTTATAGATATTAATTTCTAAATAAATTAATAAATATATTGTATTATAAACATTATATACACTGTGTATATATATATATAATATTTTGAATCATTACAATAACACATATTGTCAAAAATATAATTAATTAAAGAAATGTATAAATGTATTATAAATATTTTTATATATGTTTTTATTAATTACATTATTTATATATGTGTGTGTGTGTGTATGTATAAAATTTAAATGAATTAAATAAATATAAATAACGTTTATAATATATTTATTATTATTATTATTATAATTACATTATATATAATTACCAAATAAATTAATAAATGCACTGTATTTTATATATATATATATATTATATATATATATATATATATATATATATATATATATATATATAATTAATATATAATAAACTAATTGTATTATAAACATTGTATTATAATATATTTATATATATACACACACATTTTATATATTTATAGATACAGTATATAATTGAATCTATTCAAATTTCAATATTTGTCAATATTTATATTATAATGTTATCTGAAAACCATGTGGTTAATTATTTGACAGTTAAACCTTATAAAAGATTTAAACTTGATAAAAGACATTCTCTAAAGTAAACTAAATGTATAATCAGTTATTTAAATGTAATATATTCTGCATATCAGGGAATAAATACACTTAATTAGTTCAAATTAATAATGTCATTATTTGTTTAATACCCTCATATTATTATTTCAAACATTAAATATGAATATAATCTGGAAGTAGCCCGTATGTTGTGCATTGAATAGCAAGTTTAAGGGTAAAAATTGGTTATAATTGAAAAAATGTATTATTTAAAACTATACAGAAGTTATAAATTAATTCCGTTTTAATTCTAGTTCCTTAAATTCTAATCTGCACTTTCAGTTCTGAATCCTGTTTTGTCACTTCAATTCAAATTCAGTTCACAAAAAGTTAAATTGTAACGTAAAAGTAATTGTCAGTTTAATTTGGACTCATCCACAGGCTTTGACAACCGAGAGACACGGCAGAACTGAAGACAAACACATCAGCGGGGGCTTGTTTCTACACCTCTCTTCTGAAGGATGAAAGCAGCCATTGACGGTAATGTGGCTCTTTGGAAAGAGAAATGAAAGATTCTTACAGGGAGACTTTGCTCTGCTGTCTCTTGGGAGGAATGAATCGGTCACTGCTGTCACTGTTACTTGATTTTATGAGATAATGCCTCTCCCCCCCCCCAAACAACTCAACATAAAAGTGCTGGAAGGGAGCTTTTTATGGATCAGCTTGCAGAAAATGTCCCTACTGCCTGACAGATATCAGTGGAACAGGCGTCCTGAGGAATCACACCTGTCTGTGACAGAACGAGACTCTGTAAAGCTCACAAAACAACATTATTGTTTAGCCAATCAGAGGAGTTCGAGGCAATTTCTGCCTGTCAGTCATGTTGAGTGTTCGGGTTTGAAAGCCTTAGGTAATGCACACTCTAAAAAACACTGGGTTAGAAACAACCCAAGGGCTGGGTAAGGACAGAACACATATTGGGTTAATCTTACCCAGCAAATTGAGTTGTTTATTTAACCCAGCAAAGTTGATTAATTTTTACCATAATGCTAGCTGTTTCTTTTATTTTACTTCATACATGAATTAATGTCTACGGATTAACTTAAATCCTCTACACTTTTTTAAAATACTCCACTCAACCACTGGCTTGCATGATCATTCCTTTATTTTAGATCATATTTTACAGTATAGCATAGTAATCGACCTGTCCCTGTTGTCCTGTTTCCACCATAACAGCACCGGATCTCGAAAAAACAAAAAACTACTCAAACACTGGGTTGTTACATCTGACCCAGGATCAGAGTAACACAAAAACTACCCAAACGCTGGGCTGTTACGTCTGACCCAGGACCTGGGTGACACAAAAACTACCCAAACGCTGGGCTGTTACGCCTGACCCGGGATCAGAGTGACACAAAAACTACCCAAACGCTGGGCTGTTACGCCTGACCCGGGATCAGAGTGACACAAAAACTACCCAAACGCTGGGCTGTTACGCCTGACCCGGGATCAGAGTGACACAAAAACTACCCAAACGCTGGGCTGTTACGCCTGACCCGGGATCAGGGTGACACAAAAACTACCCAAACGCTGGGCTGTTACGCCTGACCCGGGATCAGGGTGACACAAAAACTACCCAAACGCTGGGCTGTTACGCCTGACCCGGGATCTGGGTGACACACGCCTGAAAAACTACCCAAGCGCTGGGTTGTCACGCCTGACCGGGATCAGAGTGACACAAAAACTACCCAAACGCAGGGTTGTCACGCCTGACCCGGGATCAGAGTGACACAAAAACTACCCAAACGCAGGGTTGTCACGCCTGACCCGGGATCAGAGTGACACAAAAACTTCCCAAACGCAGGGTTGTCACGCCTGACCCGGGATCAGAGTGACACAAAAACTTCCCAAACGCAGGGTTGTCACGCCTGACCCGGGATCAGAGTGACACAAAACTTCCCAAGCGCAGGGTTGTCACGCCTGACCCGGGATCAGAGTGACACAAAAAACTTCCCAAACGCAGGGTTGTCACGCCTGACCCGGGATCAGAGTGACACAAAAACTTCCCAAACGCCGGGTTGTCACGCCTGACCCGGGATCAGAGTGACACAAAAACTTCCCAAACGCCGGGTTGTCACGCCTGACCCGGGATCAGAGTGACACAAAAACTTCCCAAACGCCGGGTTGTCACGCCTGACCCGGGATCAGAGTGACACAAAAACTTCCCAAACGCCGGGTTGTCACGCCTGACCCGGGATCAGAGTGACACACAAAAAACTTCCCAACGCCGGGTTGTCACGCCTGACCCGGGATCAGAGTGACACAAAAACTTCCCAAACGCCGGGTTGTCACGTCTGACCCGGGATCAGAGTGACACAAAAACTTCCCAAACGCCGGGTTGTCACGCCCGGGACCCGGATCAGAGTTGACACGGGAAAACTGACCCAAACGCCGGGTTGTCACGCCTGACCCGGGATCAGAGTGACACAAAAACTACCCAACGCCGGGTTGTCACGTCTGACCGGGATCAGAGTGACACAAAAAACTACCCAAGCGCCGGGTTGTCACGTCTGACCGGGATCAGAGTGACACAAAAACTACCCAAACGCCGGGTTGTCACGTCTGACCCGGGATCAGAGTGACACAAAAACTACCCAAACGCCGGGTTGTCACGTCTGACCCGGGATCAGAGTGACACAAAAACTACCCAAACGCCGGGTTGTCACGTCTGACCGGGATCAGAGTGACACAAAAACTACCCAACGCCGGGTTGTCACGTCTGACCGGGATCAGAGTGACACAAAACTACCCAAACGCGGGTTGTCACGTCTGACCCGGGATCAGAGTGACACAAAAACTACCCAAACGCCGGGTTGTCACGTCTGACCCGGGATCAGAGTGACACAAAACTACCCAAACGCCGGGTTGTCACGTCTGACCCGGGATCAGAGTGACACAAAACTACCCAACGCCGGGTTGTCACGCCTGACCCGGGATCAGAGTGACACAAAACTACCCAAACGCCGGGTTGTCACGTCTGACCCGGGATCAGAGTGACACAAAAACTACCCAAACGCCGGGTTGTCACGTCTGACCCGGGATCAGAGTGACACAAAACTACCCAAACGCCGGGTTGTCACGTCTGACCCGGGATCTGGGTGACACAAAACTACCCAAACGCCGGGTTGTCACGTCTGACCCGGGATCTGGGTGACACAAAAACTACCCAAACGCCGGGTTGTCACGTCTGACCCGGGATCTGGGTGACACAAAACTACCCAAACGCCGGGTTGTCACGCCTGACCCGGGGTCAGGGTAACACAAAAACTACCCAAACGCCGGGTTGTCACGTCTGACCCAGGATCAGAGTAACACAAAAACTACCCAAACGCCGGGTTGTCACGTCTGACCCAGGATCAGAGTAACACAAAAACAGCTCAAACACTACATTTATATTTATATTTATAAATTAAATAATCAAAATATGAGAAGGATAAAATGAAGCACATTTTTATCTTGCATAAATAATTAAACCTCATTTTAATGACAATTAAATGAAATTTTACCCCACACATTTCCCTGTTATTAATGATTATAATTATTAGACAAAATGCTAACCACCATAATTTAAAGACACTTTAATAGAAATCACTGTGATGTAATATTTTTTTTATAATTTTTCATAGTAATCATAATTTTTTTCTGCATTGATGAAATATGGGGTGGTCGCAGTCTCAGTGACACTGAGATTTGTAAGTTTTTGTCCTGAGCGCGTGCGTCTCTGATTCATGATTGTTTCAGTAAAGCCTCCTGAGTGAAGCCATCATTTTATCCAGGCGGACGTTTGTTTGCTTTGAAATTGCTTTTTGTGTGCTGTCGGCGTGACGGAGCATCTCATTTCTGCTCTGGTGAGTGTGAAATAGAGGAATATTTGCAATATTTTCAATTTTCAGTTTTGATGGATGCCAGTGTTTAAGGTTAAAGTGATTTCAATATATAATGTGAATTCCAATATGTATGGTTCCCTAAAAACATGAACTCAATATATGTAATGCAATTCCAAAATAAGAACTTTTTTTTTGTCAAGAATTTTCTTACTTAACAAAAGTTAGAGATGGATTGAAATGATACTGCAACGTATAAAATAGCAAAGCAAGTGACAGCTGCAAAAAAAGATACATGGCATACACAAATATTGCTAAAAATAGTTGCTTCACAACTATAAATTGGCACAATACTAACTGTGCACAAAAATGTATTAAAAATAAATGAAACATAATGTGTTATTGTGTCATTTTTGGTTTGTCATCTTAAACTAAAAAAGACATTTCAGAGGGATGCAGTGTAATGTTTATCCAGCAGAGAGCAGTAGTGCATTGGAGCCAAAGTCATGATTCCCTGAATTAAATTAAAACTAAAAAACTTTCCAATATGATTATTTGCTTTTGTTGAGCTTGTTAGATGGTGGCAGATGAAAATGCATCACTGTTGCAAAGTGACGCTCCTCAGCTGTAATCCATCTGTCTTTCCTTTTGAATTTTTACATGACCAAATTTCAACTTCTACATTAAATTCGGGAGTAAAAAAGGAAATCTAATTTAAAATAATGGCCTCATCCCACTCTCCAAATGCTTGAATTGCAGCTCAGGTACAACAGTAGTGCACTTGCACTGCATTGTGCTCCAGCTTTTACTCTTCAAAAACGTATAGCACAACGTCTGTAGTGGCAAATGATTGGCAACTGTTATTTTCTTCTCCCATCAGCAGGCCTGTGCTCAAGGGAAAAATGGATTCGAAAAAAAAAAAAATCTAATTTTGCTCAAAATGGGAGCATTTATTTTACAGTCCAGTACAATTCCAATAACGTGAGAAGGGTTTGCTGATGGAGTCAGGACAGTTTTACACCGATAGATTCTGTTTCAGGGTCATGTGAGGGCTCTGCTGACATTTCACTGCGCTATTTATTGATGTAGCCCAAAATCTAGAATGAAGTGCAGTCAAAAGTGGACATTGGAAATGTTAATACCTAAAGATATGGTGTATACACCCCATTACCTCTCATATTGTACATCATATAGAGTAGTTCTGGATGTTTCTATTGCTCGGTGTGACGCCTATTCTGTCGTTAGACATCTAAGACATGTCCTGATTTGCTCTTCTTTAGACCTACTCTTTTGGTCTTCAAGAGTACCTACTTGAGTAAAAGTACAGATTCCTTACAGCAAAAATGACTCCATTACATGTTACAAGTCACCAATTCCAATACAACTTGAGTAAAAGTGTTTGAGTATCTGATTTTAACAGTACTTAAGTATTTTACTCACACAAAATATAGGCTCGACGATGCACTAGCCCTTGACACCTGATAGACATACCAGTGAAAATAAGAAACTATTGATTTGTAAGATGAGAAATCATATTTATGTTCTAAAATCTAAAATCAAAATCTAAACACCTCAATATTGCAATAAATCAAGTTCAACGCAACAGCCTCTTAAACGTCTATAAACTCTCAAGTCTCGGTGAAGCTCAAGTGCACAAAAAGGCCTTAAGGAAACCAATATCCTCCCAAAAGTTCTCATCAATACAGCAATAGTCAAAGCATTCTTGCACTGGATGTGCTGGTTTGGGCCTCCTCACTGGCTGCAGTCAGGACCTCATCTCATAAATCAAACACTTGCAAATCATCAGCTACCTGCTAATGCACTCGCGGTCATGTAAACTAGCCTTGTTGACATGTTTGGGCGAGTAAAGGCGAAACGCACAAGATATAGTACCTTCAATGCCCTTAGATGGCGATATCATGGCCAGCAGCCATATATCACCCTGTAGCCCAAGACTGGTTTCCCACTGAAGCTATGCAGGGCTGAGCCTGGTCAGTACCAACTGGGAAAACTAGGTTGCTGCTGGTAGAGGTGTTAGTAAGGCCAGCAGGGGGCGCTCACCCTATGGTCTTTGTAGGTCCTAACGCCCCAGTATAGTGATGGGGACACTATACTGTAACAACCACCATCCTTCGGATGAGACGTTAAACTGAAGTCCTGACTCTCTGTGGTCATTAAAAATCCAATTTTTTCCCAAATCCCAAATTTGCCCATTGGCCTCTGTCCATCATGGCCTCCTAATCATCCCCATATATATACGACTGGCTTCATCACTCTGTCTCCTCTCCACCAATCAGCTGGTGTGTGGTGGGCGTTCTGGTGCAATATGGCTGCCGTCGCATCATGCAGGTGGTGCTCCACACTGGTGGTGGTTGAGGAGATTCCCCCCAAACTGCTGCAGAAAAAATTAGGTGCCATGCAAAATGTAATATGTAATTGCATTACTCAACACAAATGTATTGGAGTAAAAAGTACATTTACTTGTTCAAAAATTTAGTCAAGTAGAGAGTAAAAGTTGCTAATATCGTTGATACCCAGTAGTCAAAAAGATACTTAAGTGCAGTAACTAATTACATTTACTCAAATACTTTATACCACTGTTTCAGTGTAATTAAAAACTGACATAATAGTGCTGTCAAAATTAGCACGTAAAAGCATTTGATAATTTCTTTCAGTTTAATGCGTTAAAAATATTTAGCATAATAGTTTTTTCTGTCATTCTTTGTCTAGCGTTACATTACTCCCCCTAAGATGGTGGCGCGTGCACACAGCGGCTTCTCTCTCTCCCGACGGACCAGTGTTTTTGTGTTTTTCGTCGTGTAAATCACAGTGTTTTTGTTCGTCCTTGTCGCGTCCGTTCATCTGCAAACTCAGCTACAGACGTGAGTTTCTGCTCGAGGTTGGAAAAACTACAGTCTTCAATCC
This sequence comes from Paracanthobrama guichenoti, assembly GCA_018749465.1. Classification (NCBI taxonomy): domain Eukaryota; kingdom Metazoa; phylum Chordata; class Actinopteri; order Cypriniformes; family Gobionidae; genus Paracanthobrama; species Paracanthobrama guichenoti. The sequence continues at coordinate 40,971,716 of CM031958.1, forward strand.
AAGATCGGTGCTCGCTCAAGATCTGCGGGATCATGGCCTTCTCCGGGGGCCTACCCCATCACCGTCCCCCACTACTGCACCTCTCCCACAGTGGAGGCGCCACAAACGGGTGAGAGGAAACAGAAGAGGGGAAGCGCGGGAGGTATCCATGTCAGGCTAGCGGCTAAACCACACAAGCCGGCTATCCCCACCATCATTCTCGCGCTAACGCACGCTCGTTGGACAATAAACTGGATGATCTTCGTCTTCTTTGCTCTACTCGGAAGACTGTAAGAGACTGTTGTGTTTTAGTGTTCACGGAAACAAGGCTCAACAACAGCGTTCCGGACGCGCCATTCAGCTCGATCAGCGCACATGCCATCGGGCGGACAGAGTGCTCGTCGAGGGAGGTAAGACCCACGGCGGCGGACTCTGTGTTTACACCAATGATGCGTGGTGCCGCGATGCTGTTGTGATCTGCAAACACTGCTCACCCCTGGTGGAGTTTATGATTATTAAATGTCGGCCGTTTTATCTACCGCGGGAATATTCAGCTATTATACTTGTTGCTGTATACATCCCCCCCAGCTCCAACAACAACAGGAGTGAGGCACTAAATAATCTTTATAAACACATCAGTGATCAGCAGACAGCCCACCCAGATGCTTTTCTCATCTTGGCTGGAGATTTCAACCATGCAGACTTAAAGCAAAAAATTCATCAACACATTGACTTCCCAACACGTGGAAAAAACACTCTGGACTTTGTGTACACTACACAGAGAGGAGCTTACAAAGCCCTTCCCCTCCCCCACCTTGGTGCTTCAGATCACATCACTGTTATGTTAATGCCAGCATACAGACCACTTGTGAAAGCCACCAAACCAGTCCAGAAGCAGATTCAAGTCTGGCCTGAAGGGTCATCAGAGGCTCTTCAAGACTGCTTCGACACCACTGACTGGGACATGTTTAAACAGGCTGCAACCTACCACAGCACCATAGACCTCCAGGAGTATTCAGAGACTGTTACTTCTTATATCACCAAGTGCATGGAGGATGTAACAGTCACAAAGACCATCACCGTCTGGCCCAACCAAAAACCGTGGCTGACAGGAAATGTCTACAGACTTCTGAAGACGTGTAACGCTGCCTTCAGAGCTGGTGATGAGGTGGGCCTGAGGACAGCAAGGGTCAACCTGTCACGCGGCATCAGGAAGGCTAAGAGACAGTACTCCAGGAGGATAGCCCATCGTTTCAGCGACAGCAGAGACACAAGGAGCCTGTGGCAGGGTATTCAGACCATCACAGATTATAAGCCCCCTGCATGTGACAGCTCATGTGACAGCTCCACCCCCCTGCTGAATGAGCTGAACACTTTCTTTGCTCGCTTTGAAGCTCACAACAGCACCACTGCACAGAAGTCACCACCTCCTCCCGATGACCTGATGTTGTCACTACCCAGGGACAGCGTGAGAAGATCCCTCAGCAGGGTCAATGCACGCAAAGCTCCAGGTCCTGACAACATTCCTGGACGTGTATTGAGAGACTGTGCAGAGGAACTCACTGATGTCTTCACAGACATCTTCAACATCTCACTGAGTCAAGCTGTCGTCCCCACATACTTCAAAGCAACCACCATCATTCCAGTCCCTAAGAAATCATCTCCATCCTGCTTCAACGACTACCGTCCAGTCGCACTTACCCCCATCCTTATGAAGTGCTTTGAGCGGCTAGTCATGCACCACATTAAGTCTGTCCTCCCCCCCTCCCTGGACCCCTACCAATTTGCATATCGGTCTAAACGCTCGACCGATGACGCCATCGACACTACCGTCCATTGAGCACTCACACACCTGGAAAATAAAGACACTTATGTCAGAATGCTGTTCATAGACTTTAGTTCAGCATTCAATACAATCATCCCTCTACAGCTCACTCAAAAACTGTCACAGCTGGGACTCAGCACATCGATGTGCAACTGGTTGCTGGACTTCCTGACGGGAAGACCTCAGGCAGTTCGGGTCGGCAGTAACTCATCCAGCTCCATCATCATGAACACTGGAGCCCTCAGGGATGTGTGCTGGAGCCCCCTCCCTTTTCACTCTGCTGACACATGACTGCACACCCATACACAACAGCAATCTCTTCATCAAGTTTGCGGACGACACGACCGTAGTTGGTCTCATTAGCAACGATGATGAGACAAACTTCAGGAGCGAGGTGAGCCGCCTGGCCAGGTGGTGTGGCGACAACAATCTCTCTCTGAACGTGGAGAAGACGAAGGAGATTGTTGTTGACTTCAGGAGAATGCACACCCAGCACGCTCCTCTGACCATCAACGGTGTGACCGTGGAAAGGGTGAGGAGCACCAAATTTCTGGGTGTACATATCACAGAGGACCTCTCCTGGACCACCAACACCACAGCACTGACCAAGAAAGCACAGCAGCGACTCTACTTTCTCCGCAAGCTGAGAAGAGCCGGAGCCCCAGCCCCCATCATGCGCACCTTCTACAGAGGCACCATCGAGAGCATTCTGACCAGCTGCATCACTGTGTGGTACGGCGCCTGCAACGCATCCTGCCGTAAAGCACTTCAGCGCATAGTGAGAGCAGCTGAGAAGATCGTTGGTGTCTCTCTCCCACCCCTCCAGGACATTTATAACTCCCGCCTCTCCCGCAAAGCCCTTATCATTGCGAGAGACCCCACCCACCCATTGCACAGCCTCTTCAGTCTGCTGCCATCAGGGAGGAAGCTATGCAGTCTCCAAGCAAGGACCAGAAGACTAAAGGACAGCTTCATTCCCCAAGCTGTCAGGGCATTGAACTCCCTCCCGACTCTGCCGACTCTCCCCTCTTCTGCCCCACGCACCTGATCTGGGAATCACCCCCCCCAGTTCTCCTCCCTTCATCTACCTCATTATATTGTCTCTCTGAGGAATTGGTCTCCCCTCTTACAGACTCTTTTTTTGCACACACTCTTATAATTTTATTTTATACCTGCACTGACTTAAATCTGAAATTGCACTATTGTTACTATTGTTTGCACTATTTGCCATCGACACTTTACCTCTATAATTCACTTTATCCATCTTTTTTTAATCTTTCTTCTGTTGTTGTTACTGTTAAACTTTTGTTGTTGTTGTTGTTATTGTTTTGTTGTTGTTAGGCACCTAGGGTCTGAGAGTCATAGAATTTCAATTCTCTGTATGTATGTACTGTACGTATGGCAGAATTGACAATAAAGCTGACTTTGACTTTGACTTTGACTTTGATATGATCATGCTCTTATTCATGCAAAACATTCAAGCGTAACAAGACAGAAGAGAACGCGCTGTCTGTGAATGTCCTGACTATGACACACACATCCAGTATCCAGTTCTCTTTCGCTCTTGAACGAACGATAACACACAGAATTGTGCCAAAATGGCCGTTTTGTGGCGTGTCCTCATAAGAGCATCTTAAATGAGTTAAATAACATCTTAAATGAACTTAAAGAGTTGTGAGGAAATGAGATGCGCGTGACAGCGCGTCAGACCCGCGTCATGTTCGGCAGCGGCAGATCTTAAAGTGACAGCAGCCATTAATGATGTGTCATTAATGTTCATCACAGAACAAAGAATAATTTCTGTATTTTGAATATATATGAAGGCCTCAGGTAAAAATGACATTACAATTTGCACTATTTAACAACCTACAGAACTTGAAGGATCTGTTGCTAACATCTTGATGCCAGAAACCAGGAAACCTTTAGTGGTCTGTTACTGTAGAGTCCATCCCTCTGCGGGTTGGAGGTGTTCTGGCTGCACACTGGTGGTCATAATGTTTTGGTTCATCGGTGTATATATTTAGATATGCATGTGCATGTATCTACTAGGCTCCTGACATCAGTTAGTGTATTGATTAGATGAGACATTGCTGTATATATAAATTACACAGCTTATCTAAAATGTAAAGCACTTAGTTTTACTTCTGATATAAGCAACGCCAGACATTTGCCTTTGTAGTTTTGCGATACAGAGAGACTGGAGAGTGCTTAATAGAAATAAATAATTAAAAATCACTGCATCAAAGGGTTTCCTTCTCAACACATGCTAGGGTTTCTTTTAAATGCTCCGAATAACAATTTAAGACAGAGATCTTAAAGTTTATAGGGCCAGTTGTGGGGATAAAGTCTCTTTATGGGGCTTTATATAAGAGCCGCTGCCAGCGCTGAATATTACAATGTCAGATAACGTCCTCACATGGACCTGGAGGGAACAGTTTGGATATTTTGATTCGTGATGCTCGTTTCTGTAATGAGAGATGAGGAGGTAGACCTTCAAGAACATTTGGGACGCATCCCATGAAATGAAACGTCTATGTTGGCCTAAACGAACCTAAGGCTGTGTGTCCACCAAAGTGCTTTTTCACACGGCTGGCGTATTTTTCCAATTGTTTTCAATGGGAGTGCCACGTTTTCATGCACATTAGATTTGTCTAGATTAGGCTGAAAAACTTTTTGAAAAGGCTTTTTTTTGGTCATGATTCGAGCGTTTAGAAACTAAATTTATGAGACAGTTGTTGTCAGTTTTCATTGGTGATTTCAAATATGAAATTTAATCGTGAGCTTGGTGAACCGTTTTGGAGAATTTGATGTTTCCCCGTTCAGAGGCAGGAGCTGCACTTGCACTCCCCGAGTGGCGTTTCAAAGATGGCCGCCGAGTGAAAGGACTTGTCTTAAAGGTGCACTATGTAGGATTTTTGCAGCAAAATATCCAAAAACCACTAGGCCAGTGTTATATACACTCACCTAAAGGATTATTAGGAACACCTGTTCAGTTTCTCATTAATGCAATTAACTAATCAACCAATCACATGGCAGTTGCTTCAATGCATTTAGGGGTGTGGTCCTGGTCAAGACAATCTCCTGAACTCCAAACTGAATGTCAGAATGGGAAAGAAAGGTGATTTAAGCAATTTTGAGCGTGGCATGGTTGTTGGTGCCAGACGGGCCAGTCTGAATATTTCACAATCTGCTCAGTTACTGGGATTTTCACGCACAACCATTTCTAGGGTTTACAAAGAATGGTGTGAAAAGGGAAAAACATTCAGTATGCGGCAGTCCTGTGGGCGAAAATGCCTTGTTGATGCTAGAGGTCAGAGGAGAATGGGCCGACTGATTCAAGCTGATAGAAGAGCAACTTTGACTGAAATAACCACTCGTTACAACCAAGGTATGCAGCAAAGCATTTGTGAAGCCACAACACGCACAACCTTGAGGCAGATGGGCTACAACAGCAGAAGACCCCACCGGGTACCACTCATCTCCACTACATATAGGAAAAAGAGGCTACAATTTGCATTAGCTCACCAAAATTGGACAGTTGAAAACTGGAAAAATGTTGCCTGGTCTGATGAGTCTCGATTTCTGTTGAGACATTCAGATGGTAGAGTCAGAATTTGGCGTAAACAGAATGAGAACATGGATCCATCATGCCTTGTTACCACTGTGCAGGCTGGTGGTGGTGGTGTAATGGTGTGGGGGATGTTTTCTTGGCACACTTTAGGCCCCTTAGTGCCAATTGGGCATCGTTTAAATGCCACGGCCTACCTGAGCATTGTTTCTGACCATGTCCATCCCTTTATGACCACCATGTACCCATTCTCTGATGGCTACTTCCAGCAGGATAATGCACCATGTCACAAAGCTCGAATCATTTCAAATTGGTTTCTTGAACATGACAATGAGTTCACTGTACTAAAATGGCCCCCACAGTCACCAGATCTCAACCCAATAGAGCATCTTTGGGATGTGGTGGAACGGGAGCTTCGTGCCCTGGATGTGCATCCCACAAATCTCCATCAACTGCAAGATGCTATCCTATCAATATGGGCCAACATTTCTAAAGAATGCTTTCAGCACCTTGTTGAATCAATGCCACGTAGAATTAAGGCAGTTCTGAAGGCAGTATTAGTATGGTGTTCCTAATAATCCTTTAGGTGAGTGTATTTTGTTCAGTTGAGTACTTACAATATCCCAAATGTTTCCAACTGTTTGTAAATTGTGATAAATTGCTATTTTACCCAATGAACCGGGACGTGTGAGGGCGTGGTCGATGACATCATATCTGCGTTCAGTTTGCGGTTTTATTCTGCAGAAGCGCTTTACTCTCACTGCAGTGTGAACAAGTGTCATAGCAGCCGCGAGCGAACGCACAGAGTAACGTCATAACATCATTCTCAACACACTCAGATGTGTCTAATATGATACACAGAGCTGCGCGTTCCTCATACTCATGACCGGAGAAGCGGGAATGGCGCCGGCGACTGTGGCATAATAAAAGCCCCGCTGCTCGCGAGGCGTGTGTTGCGTTCATCTCATTAACAATCGCTCCGGCCGCCTCGCTCAGCTCCACAACACTCGGTCCCGCTCCGCTTCACACTACAGTAACGTTAATAATCACATCCATGAACAGGATTTCTGCCCGAGTCCTATCCCGATTCTTTCCCACCGGCTGTGAGGTGAAGACCACATGTCCCAAGATTCTGCGCTCAAGCTTGGCGTCATCAAACTACGCCTTTGTTTTGAATAGGCGACCTCTAGCGGATAGAAAAGTTACATTGTGCACCTTTAAATAAAGGAGAAGATAAGGGTATCGTTTTCAAACCTTTTCAAAAACTTGCACTTTGGAACCTATTTCAAAGTTTGCCCCGATCAGACAAAATGTGTTTTTCAGGTTTGAAAAGGCGAGGTGCACCACACTGCTTTTTTTTTGGTTGACGTTTTTTAATTTAGAAAAGAGCAACCCCCGAATCAGCCAATAGGTAACCATCACCGCAACAGAAGGCCCACCTCTCCATTCATTCGATTGGATAATGGGAAAACCAACCATTCGGCTCGTCAACAGATGACATGGGGTGTTCAATTCCAGGTTTTTTGGAGTCGACTCCAATTCCTGACTCCCACTGTAGGAGTCTATGGAGTCTACTTTCAATCAAAACAGGGTCAGAAATAAGACAAAACTGCAGTTGTTACACACTTATTTTCCCCCGACACAAAGCCTTAAAATCCCCTTATTAAAACCGCACAGTTGTAGCGTGACTGTCCAAATTCGTCCAATTTAGCGATGACTTGATGAGTGGCTATCATCGTTTCTACCTGTTGCCGATCCCTAATGTTACAGAGGAAACAGCTGTTGTCGAGTGATGGTGCCAAACGCACATGATCATTGTCTTAAAAGGTGAATAAAAGATACTAAATACTAAAATACATACAATAATGTACACTCATTGATGTGTTTCTTCTTGATGTAAGTATTTTTAAGATTAGTTTAATGATTATGAACACAAGATTAACCATGGAAAACCAAAACTATATTTATTGCATTAATATGCCATCAATTAAACTAAAGTTAGCATGGAGGAAGTCTATGTATAATTACAAACTAAAGTCGCTGTGACTGTTTTCTGTTTCTAAAGTATGCACTCAAATAAATGTGTGTGATAAAGTTTCTGCAACAGCTCTTTGACATCAGTGTCTGAATTCCTCGCTACATTGAGTGTGAGTGTGCTTATAGTGCACTCGACTTCCATGCACTTTATAGTGATTAGAGAATCAGTAAACAAATGAGCGATTTCGGACACAGCAACAGAGTCGACACAGAGAGTCGACTCCCCATCAATACAGATGACAACAACAAGCATGATAACAGAACAAAATCATTTTAAACAAGAGCCAGAGCAAATACTTTACATTGTATCAACATTTTTTTTTTTTATATAGAAACAATACAGAAACCAACTCTCTGTGAAATGAGATACTAGTAACACTTCCGCGGATATTCCGTATCATAACAAGCAAAGCGTCTCTCAACTGAAAAACGCTCTCAAGCGCTCACAGCGAGGCGTTTTCGTTTAGTGGACACGCGGCCTAAAAGCTCAATCTAATACAGTATCTTCATCCTGCAGAACGTCAAGGGCAGCTTACTTCAATAGAGAGGCCCAGGTTTGTGTTCAGAGACAGACAGATAACGCATTCGGGGAGATAAAGTAGATGATAACTCCGACGATGGTGCTCTTTACTCTTGCTAAATGGCTTTGAGAGCGCAGGGCAACTTCAAACACACATTTATCTGGCTTAGACAGGGTCTTGTGGCTCTAAATAATTAATGCATGTGTCTGTATGCCTTTCTGGGTCCATCCTGCGGGGGAGATCGTGGAAATCCCGGTGAACGTTCATCACGCCCTCATAGAAAATGTACATTTGAGTGTCACCCACGCGTCACGAATGTTTGTTTTTAATCGCTCTTGAGGAATGCATGCGTCTAATATTCCGGGGCCCATTAGCAAAAGGGCCATTAGCTGTAAATTGCTCATAAAAATGTCATGAACTGTGTTTTTAATATAAAATCATCTTTTCTTACATCCTAATGGACTAGTTTGGGAAATTGCAGGTGTGGGCTATGTGGTGTTTTTGTAAGTGCGGCTGCCCTTTAGCTGGACAGGACACATTTTAAGGCTTTGTCTTTTATTTCCAAGGGACACAAATCAATCTTTTTGTCTCCTCAGTCTGTTAAATAACATAATGCAGTCCATAAATTAGCATCATTAGTTTCCAGTAACATTACTGATGTTATAATGTGTAAATGGACAGATTCGTTGCCATGTGTAGTAATTATAAACTTGCAAATGAATTTTGCATTAGTCAAAAGAGCTTTTCCCCTTTGCAATTAATTCAGGGTGTATTTACCGCAAGAAACTAATTTCTTATCGAGTAGACGAGCAAACATCAGACTTTCAGAGCCGTTTTGCCAGTTTCTTCTCATTGACTCGAGCGCTGACTATTGTGTGTGCTTCACCCCAGGTTCAACCTCATTTCCTCTGCGAAACTCTAGAAGTGTCGGCTTTTCACGTTTGTGCCAAGTTTAGTTGTCAGCGGGATTTAAGATGAATTAAGAGAGACTTTTACTCCCAGAGGGGTTTGTGCCAAGTCCCTCGAGATCCAAACCTGCCAGGTCAGCTAATCCAGTCCTGACACAAGACTCCCGAAATCTAGATTGCCATCGGGCTGAAGATTCCTCAGTAGGCTTAATTATTTCTGTCACTTTTGATCAATTTATCATGACCTTGCTGAAAAAAAACCCAACCCTAAACTTTTGATCTCAAGTGTATATTTAAAAAAAGAAATGAATACTTCAGATAAATACTCAATAAAATATTCCTATATACAGTCAGTGTTGGGTTAGTTACACTAAAATAAAAAGTACTAGCTACTAATTGCATCTCTCTAAAAATTATTTATACAAGGATAGACATGAAATCGCTCTTTTGATTCTTTCAAATAAACAATAAACAATTGCATATATTATTCTTGAACCGACCAACATCTGTAAACGGAGGTTACATTAAAAATATACATTTTAACAAAATTCTGATGTCAAATCCACTATTGTTTTATATAGAATTATTGTATACTCTATACAGTATTTAATGAAATGACATCAGAAGTTACTGTAATTAAATTATAGGAAAATTAGGAGTAATCTCACACACACACACACAAAGATGTTTGTGTGTGTGTGTGTGTGAGAGAGAGAGTGTCGTTCCCTGATTATCCACGGCTGTGTGTGTGTGTGTGTGTGTGTGTGTGTGTGTGTGTGTGTGTGTGAGATGGTTGTTCTTGAGTCTGTTTGTCCTGAGCAGTTAAACTGCCCAATGTTCTTCAGAAAAATCCTCCAGGTCCTGCAAACTCTTCAGTTTTCCAGCATCTTCTGCATATTTGAGCCCTCTCCGGCAGTGACTGTGTGATTCTGAGATCACAATAAAACGATTGAAACATTCACTGACGCTCCAGAAGACGATGCATTAAGAGTCAGTGGTGAATACTTCTGAACAGCTCTTTGGAAGCAACAGAAGATACTTACATGTTTCCCGGAAGACAAATTAAGTACAATTTACCTTGATCTTCAAATTCACAAGTTTTCACCCCCGGCTCTTAATGCGTAATGTTTCCTTCTGGAGCGTCAGTGAATGTTTCAATCGTTTTATTGTGATTTCAGAATCACACAGTCACTGCCGGAGAGGGCTCAAATATGCAGAAGATGCTGGAAAACTGAAGAGTTTGCAGGACCTGGAGGATTTTTCTGAAGAACATTGGGCAGTTTAACTGCTCTGGACAAACAGACTCATGAAGAACCATCACAAAACACACACACACAGCCGTGGATCATCAGGGAACGACACTCTCTCACACACACACACACACACACACACACACACAGCCGTGGATCACCAGGGAACGACACACACACACTCTCACACACACACACTCTCTCACACACACACACACACACACACACACAGCCGTGGATGGATCAGGGAATGACACACACACACACACACACACACACACACACACACACACACACACACACACACACACACACACACACACACACACACACACACACACACACACACACACACACACACACACACAGCCGTGGATCACCAGGGAACGACACACACACACTCACACACACACACTCTCTCACACACACACACACACACAGCCGTGGATCACCAGGGAACGACACACACACACTCTCACACACACACACACACACACACACACACACACACACACACACACACACACACACACACACACACACACACACACACACACACACACACACACACACACACAGCCGTGGATCACCAGGGAATGACACACACACACACACACACACACACACACACACACACACACACACACACACACACACACACACACACACACACACACACACACACACACACACACACACACACACACACACACACACACACACACACACACACACACACACACACACACACACACACACACACACACACACACACACACACACACACACACACACACCTGTGGATCACCAGGGAACGACACACAGTACTGAGGATCAATGGTTCATAAACTTTTGAAACGGGTCATTTTTAATAAATTCAGCTATTTTTTTGTCTTGTGGACTATATGTAAAAAAATATATTTAAAATATCTTATTCAGGACAGCACAAAATAAAAAACAACATACATTTTGTATGATCTCTCTTATTTAAAATTATTCACATTTTCACAGATTCTGCAAGCGGTTCACACACTTATGTGTTATGTACATATGAATACACACTCATACATTTAAGAAATATTTGCATGTATATACTGTATATATTTATATAATTTATATTATATATAAATGTAAATATTTAATGTATAAATATAACAAATATTTCTTAAATATATGCACGAGTGTGTATTTATATATACATAATACACTATATACAGTATATTATGTAAACACAAACCTTTATTTTGGATGCGATGAATCGTTTGACAGCACTAATATATATATATATATACATATAATGTTTTGGTTCATCTGTGTATATATTTTTCATATATTTAACATGTTCAAAAGTGACTAAATTGCTCAAACGTGTGGTAAAGACATTTATAATGTTACAAAAGATTTCAATTTCAAATAAAATAAATGCTGTTCTTTTGAACTTTCTATTCATCAAAGAATCCTGGAAAAAACATTTTCACACAACAGATTTTAACATTGATAATAATCATAAATGCTTTAGTATATGAGAATGATCAGTGAAGGATCATGTGACACTGAAGACTGGAGTGATGATGATAAATTCAGCTTTGATCACAGGAATGAATAGCATTTTATAAAATATTCCAATAGAAAATCGTTTGTTTCAGACTATAAAAATATTTCACAATATTACTGTTTTTACTGTATTTCTGATCAAATGAATGCAGCCCTGGTGAGCAAAAGAAACTTCTTTCAAAAACTTTTAAGCCCCTAACCTTTAAACAGTGTGCATATGTATATAAACAGTCACTAAAACTCTCTGGTTCAAATAAATGGCTCGTCCATGGCATTTAGGCTATAAATTATTTTTTTGTTCTAGTTTTAATAGCGATACTGGGCAGGATCACGTTAGCCTAAGGAAGTGCACAGCGAGCACCAGCAGGTCTTATCGTGCCTATCGTCTTAAAAGTAGGAAATATCTGATCTCGACCTTGAGTTGATCCGGAGCTGATAGATGGATGGGACTGATTGGAGATACTTGTCTCTGCTCTTCATTTCCCAGGGCGACGGGAGTGTTGGTCCTACCTCACCCTCCAGTCATGCAGATGTTTCGGGCCCGGGCAGGATCAGGATGAAGCTAAAGGTAAGACAGGGGCTGGGATTTGTGTGTGTCAGTTCACTGCAATCAGCTTAGAGAAAAAACAAGTTATTCTTGTCCCTAAATCTTCCGATTGTGCTCTGCAGATAGCAGTGGGTGACAGGAGCACTCATTGATTATCTGTCCCGGAGCCCGTCTGAGAGATAGCAGAGACTGCAGATAATTGACCTCAGAGCGTCCGCGCTCTTAACAGAAGGACAGTTTGCGAGAATGCTTTGTGCTCTGCATTGTGCAAATACACAATGGAAAAATAATTGATTTGCTCTTCAACTGCATTTCTAAATAAAAGGATTAAGAACACATGCTTCAGTTATTTATTTATTTTTTAATTATTAATTTAATGAACAATACTTTTTGCAACTGATATACAGTATATTGTATGTATGTCTGGGCAAGTGTAAGGATTTGAGCGAGTTTGACAAGGGTCAGATTGTGATGGCTAGACGACTGGGTCAGAGCATCTCCAAAACTGCAGCTCTTGTGGGGTGTTCCCGGTCTGCAGTGGTCAGGATCTATCAAAAGTGCTCCAAGGAAGGAACAGTGGTGAACCGGCCACAGGGTCATGGGCGGCCAAGGCTCATTGATGCACGTGGGGAGCGAAGGCTGGCCCGTGTGGTCCGATCAAACAGACGAGCTACTGGAGCTCAAACTGCTCAAGAAGTTAATGCTGGTTCTGATAGAAAGGTGTCAGAATACACAGAGCATCTCAGTTTGTTGCGTATGGGGCGGCATAGCCGCTGACCAGTCAGGGTGCCCATGCTGACCCCTGTCCACCGCCGAAAGCACCAACAGTGGCACGTGAGCATCAGAACTGGACCACGGAGCAATGGAAGAAGGTGGCCTGGTCTGATGAATCACGTGTTCTTTTACATCACGTGGCTGGCCGGGTGCGTGTGCGTGGCTTCCCTGGGGAACACATGGCACCAGGATGCACTATGGGAAGAAGGCAAGCCGGCGGAGGCAGTGTGATGCTTTGGGCAATGTTCTGCTGGGAAACCTTGGGTCCTGCCATCCATGTGGATGTTACTTTGACACGTACCACCTGCCTAAGCATTGGTGCAGACCATGTTCACCCTTTCATGGAAACGGTATTCCCTGGTGGCTGTGGCTCTTCCAGCAGGATAATACTCCTGACACAAAGCACAAATGCTTCAGGAATGGTTTGAGGAGCACAACAACGAGTTTGAGGCGTTGACTTGGCCTCCAAATTCCCCAGATCTCAATCCAATCGAGCATCTGTGGGATGTGCTGAACAAACAAGTCCGATCCATGGAGGCCCAACCTCGCAACTTACAGGACTTAAAGGATCTGCTGCTAACATCTTGGTGCCAGATACCACAGCACACCTTCAGGGCTCTAGTGGAGTCCATGCCTCGACGGGGCAGGGCTGTTTTGGCAGCAAAAGGGGACCAACACAATATTAGGATACAATATATGTCATAATGTTATGCCTGATCGGTGTATATTAAATGACATAACAGGACTAGATGTTGCAATCCCAACTGATTCAGTCCGATACGTGCCTTGAGTGGGTTTCATCTAGGTCGGGGGGGTTTCATTGGTGACCACTTAGTGATGTTGCCTCCAATACGACACATCTTCAGTTGTGCTCCGTGGCTTCTTTGTCGTTTAACTCAAGACACCACTCATAATATATTTCTATACAATTGTTTTGAGCCAGATAAATACTCAAATATCAATGAGGGTACATATGCATTAATTCATACATTTTATTTATAAGCTAAATGAGGAATATGATGCATACAAATTACATAAAGAAAATAAAAATGTATATTTACATCATAAAATTGTATTGTTTAAAATATATTTAAATATGTTAAATATTTATAAATATATTTATATTTATTCATTTATTTATAAATATTCAAAAATATGTTTTTGAGCCAGATAAATACTAAATCCTTGAAGAAGAAAATGAGGGTACATGCTTGCACATTATTATACTATTATACTACATTATCCAAATTATCATCATTAACATTTCATTTTTGGCTTTCGCTAGGATTGCCAGAAGCAGGAAGACGAGGAAGTTCTTTCACAGGTTTTTTTTTTGGGACGGTTGGATCACTATAAAAGGACCTGTGGAGAAGATAAACAGCCAAGACAAAAGAAGTGGCTTCTTCCTGAACTCTTTCCAGGAAGGTATGCACATCTGTGATCATTTGTTCCATCTCTGGAATATTTTCCCTCACACCTTCTGTAATTGTCATATTCCCACTTTGCCACCTATAAAGTTACCTCTTAAATTATAAACAGTCTCAAACAGTCTCTTAACTTGGCAGGACGTTGTGATCATATTTCTGAAATGAAAACCGCGGGACAGTTTTAGTTCAGCAGTTAATTCAATATATCATTGAAATTTAACTAGAATGTTGTGTTGGCGAGTCTGATTCATTCTAGTGAATCGCTTCATACTAAAAGGTTCTCTCTCTCAACTAGAGAGTCTGAATCATTCTAGTGAATCACTTCATACTAAAAGGTTTTCTCTCAACTGGAGAGTTTGATTCATTCTAGTGAATCGTTCTCTCTCTCTTCAGTCTGATTCATTCTAGTGAATCGCTTTAAAGGTTCTCTCTCTCAACTGGAGAGTCTGAATCATTCTAGTGAATCGCTTCATCCTAAAAGGTTCTCTCTCTCAACTGGTGAGTCTGGTTCATTCTAGTGAATCGCTTCATCCTAAAAAAATCTTTCATTCAGTGAATCGCTTTCATCCTAAAGAGGTTCTCTCTCTCTCAACTGGAGAGTCTGATTCATTCTAGTGAATCGCTTCATCCTAAAAAGGTCTCTCTCTCAACTGGAGAGTCTTCATCCTAAAAAGGTTCTCTTTCTCAACTGGAGAGTCTGATTCATTCTAGTGAATCGCTTCATCCTTAAAGGTTTCTCTCAACTGGAGAGTCTGATTCATTCTGGAAGAGTCTGGAGAGTCATTCTAGTGAATCGCTTCATCCTAAAAGGTTCTCTCTCTCAACTGGAGAGTCTGATTCATTCTAGTGAATCGGTTTCATCCTAAAAGGTTCTCTCTCTCAACTGGAGAGTCTGATTCATTCTAGTGAATCGCTTTCATCTAAAAGGTTCTCTCAACTGGAGAGTCTGATTCATTCTAGTGAATCGCTTCATCCTAAAAGGTTCTCTCTCTCAACTGGAGAGTCTGATTCATTCTAGTGAATCGCTTCATCCTAAAAGTTTCTCTCTCTCAACTGGAGAGTCTGATTCATTCTAGTGAATCGCTTCATCCTAAAAGGTTCTCTCTCTCAACTGGAGAGTCTGGAGAGTCTGAGAGTCATCATTCTAGTGAATCGCTTCATCCTAAAAGGTTCTCTCTTCTCAACTGGAGAGTCTGTCTGAATCGCTTCATCATTCTTTCTCAACTGGAGAGTCTGATTCATTCTAGTGAATCTTCATCCTAAAAGGTTCTCTTTCTCAACTGGAGAGTCTGATTCATTCTAGTGAATCGCTTCATCCTAAAAGTTCTCTCTTTCTCAACTGGAGAGTCTGATTCATTCTAGTGAATCGCTTCATCCCTAAAGGTTCTCTCTCTCAACTGGAGAGTCTGATTCATTCTAGTGAATC
Organism: Paracanthobrama guichenoti; assembly: GCA_018749465.1. Classification (NCBI taxonomy): domain Eukaryota; kingdom Metazoa; phylum Chordata; class Actinopteri; order Cypriniformes; family Gobionidae; genus Paracanthobrama; species Paracanthobrama guichenoti. The sequence goes on from CM031958.1 coordinate 40,987,532, forward strand.
GCTTTCATCCTAAAAGGTTCTCTTTCTCAACTGGAGAGTCTGATTCATTCTAGTGAATCGCTTCATCCTAAAAGGTTCTCTCTCTCAACTGGAGAGTCTGATTCATTCTAGTGAATCGCTTCATCCTAAAAGGTTCTCTTCTCTCTCAACTGGAGAGTCTGATTCATTCTAGTGAATCGTTTCATCCTAAAAGGTTCTCTTTCTCAACTGGAGAGTCTGAATCATTCTAGTGAATCGCTTCATCCTAAAAGGTTTCTCTCAACTGGAGAGTCTGATTCATTCTAGTGAATCGTTTCATCCTAAAAGGTTCTCTTTCTCAACTGGAGAGTCTAAAAGGTTCTCTTTCTCAACTGGAGAGTCTGATCATTCTAGTGAATCGCTTCATCCTAAAGGTTCTCTCTCTCTCTGGAGAGTCTGATTCATTCTAGTGAATCGTTTCATCCTAAAAGTTCTCTTTCTCAACTGGAGAGTCTGATTCATTCTAGTGAAGTGAATCTCAACTGGAGAGTCTGATTCATCCTGAATCGCTTCATCTAAAAAGGTTCTCTCTCTCAACTGGAGAGTCTGAATCATTCTAGTGAATCGTTTCATCCTAAAAGGTTCTCTTTCTCAACTGGAGAGTCTGATTCATTCTAGTGAATCGCTTCATCCTAAAAGGTCTCTCTTCTCAACTGGAGAGTCTGATTCATTCTAGTGAATCGCTTTCATCCTAAAAGATTCATTCTAGTGAATCTTTCTCAACTGGAGAGTCTGATTCATTCTAGTGAATCGGTTCATCCTAAAAGGTTCTCTCAACTTCTCAACTGGAGAGTCTGATTCATTCTAGTGAATCGCTTCATCCTAAAAGGTTCTCTCTCTCAGTTGGAGAGTCTGATTCATTCTAGTGAATCGTTTCATCCTAAAAGGTTCTCTTTCTCAACTGGAGAGTCTTAATCATTCTAGTGAATCGCTTCATCCTAAAAGGTTCTCTCTCTCAAACGGAGAGTCTGAATCATTCTAGTCAGTGAATCTAAAATATAACTAGTCAGATAATTCTGTTTATGTGTATTTGGACAAATAAAAGTCAATATGCACTCGCACTTTTCTTGTCCACATTCAACGTTCATTTTATATCAACAACTTTCTCATTTGTGTCTCTTTTTATTTCTCCTTGTGCACTGTAGGAGCAACATACTTGAATGAAACATAAATGAGAACCCCATTAAGTCTCCTGAACTATGAGAGAACAACCTCAAAGCAATAACATCCTTTCTTTCTCAACTGGAGAGTCTGATTCATTCTAGTGGCTGCATCCTTTCTCTCATGTTCCATTTACACAGGCTGGTGTTTACCGAAGCAATTGAGGTTAAGTGCTTTTGTTGAAGGGCACAGCTGCCCTATTCCCACCTGGGGAAAGAGGTAATGCAATCATGAGCTCCTTGCCAAACTATAGATGCGAAATGAGCTGTATGCTATCGGTCAACTGGAGAGTCTGATCGGATTCGTTGAAAGCCAGAGTTCTTTAGAGAGTCTGGTCATTCGTGGCTTTCATTTACCCTCCTCTCCTGAGTCTGCATTCTAGTGAACACTAAAAGGAGGAGAATTGCATTCTATTGATAGCCTAAAAAGCTATGGAGAGTCTGATTCATTGAGTGAGCTTAGTGGCAATGCTATCTGCACCGGATCCCATCCAAACTCTTTCTCAACTGGAGAGTCGATTCATTATGCCATCGTTCTCTCATCTCAACTGAGTCTGATTCATTCTAGGCTGTTCCACTTGAATCTGTGGCACACTTGATTGAGTCTGATTCATTCTAGTGAATCGGTTCATCTAAAAGGTCTCTCTGCACTGAATGACATGGTCAATAGTTCAGGAGGTACTTTGCGAGATGAAGTCAGGCCTGTTGATTTCAGAAATCGATTTATTTGTTATTAAAAGGTTCTCTCTCTCAACTGGAGAGTCTGATTAGGTACAGCAGGCCTGATCAACAAGGACATGTTGGTTTTCTTTTCTTTCTTTGTTTTGTGCTTTATTGTGTCTTCCAATTCAATACAATTCTCCTTGTGTTGTGTTGAGATACTCTCCCTAATGAGGATTTCTTAATGAGTTTTATATGGCATTAAAAGGTATAGTGGTGATAAATTGACACTATATTGCTGTTTTTAGTGTCAAAATTTGTGAACAGACTCGAATGAACTGAGGAATGAGTCAGTGAACACGTTTCGCCTAAAAGATTCTTTCTGATGAGTCTGGAGAGTCAGATTCATTCTAGTGAATCGCTTCATAAAAGGTTCTCTTTTCTTTAATATGTTGTGTTGGAAAGTCTGATTCATTCTAGTGAATCGCTTCATCCTAAAAGGTTCTCTTTCTCAACTGGAGAGTCTGATTCATTCTAGTGAATCGTTTCATCCTAAAAGTTTCTCTCTCTCAACTGGAGAGTCTGATTCATTCTAGTGAATCGTTTCATCCTCAACTGGAGAGTCTGAAAGATTTCTCTCTCAACTGGAGAGTCTGATTCATTCTAGTGAATCGCTTCATCCTAAAAGGGTTCTCTGGAGAGTCTGATTCATTCTGGATCGCTTCATCCTAAAAGTTCTCTCTCTCAACTGGAGAGTCTGATTCATTCTAGTGAATCGCTTCATCCTAAAAGTTTCTCTCTCAACTGGAGAGTCTGATTCATTCTAGTGAATCGCTTCATCCTAAAAGGTTCTCTTTCTCAACTGGAGAGTCTGATTCATTCTAGTGAATCGTTTCATCTTAAAAAGTTCTCTCTCTCAACTGGAGAGTCTGATTCATTCTAGTGAATCGTTTCATCCTAAAAGGTTCTCTCTTTCTCATCTAAAAGGTTCTTCTTTCAACTGGAGAGTCTGATTCATTCTAGTGAATCGCTTCATCCTAAAAGTTCTCTCTCAACTGGAGAGTCTGATTCATTCTAGTGAATCGTTTCATCCTAAAAGGTTCTCTCTCTCAACTGGAGAGTCTGATTCATTCTAGTGAATCGCTTCATCCTAAAGGTTCTCTTTCTCAACTGGAGAGTCTGATTCATTCTAGTGAATCAACTGGAGAGTCTCATCTAGTGAAATCCTAAAGGTTCTCTCTCTCAACTGGAGAGTCTGATTCATTCTAGTGAATCGTTTCATCCTAAAAGGTTCTCTCTCTCAACTGGAGAGTCTGATTCATTCTAGTGAATCGCTTCATCCTAAAAAGGTTCTCTCTCTCAACTGGAGAGTCTGATTCATTCTAGTGAATCGTTTCATCCTTCAAAGTTTCATCTAAAAAAGGTTCTCTCTCAACTGGAGAGTCTGATTCATTCTAGTGATTGTTTCATGATTCATTCTAGTGAAGTCTGATTCATTCTAGTGAATCGCTTCATCCTAAAAAGGTTCTCTTCTCTCAACTGGAGAGTCTGAATCATTCTAGTGAATCGTTTCATCCTAAAAGGTTCTCTTTCTCAACTGGAGAGTCTGATTCATTCTAGTGAATCGCTTCATCCTAAAAAGTTCTCTTTCTCAACTGGAGAGTCTGAATCATTCTAGTGAATCGCTTCATCCTAAAAGGTTCTCTTTCTCAACTGGAGAGTCTGATTCATTCTAGTGAATCGTTTCATCCTAAAAAGGTTCTCTTTCTCAACTGGAGAGTCTGATTCATTCTAGTGAATCGCTTCATCTTAAAAAGTTCTCTCTCTCAAATGGAGAGTCTGAATCATTCTAGTGAATCGTTTCATCCTAAAAGGTTCTCTTTCTCAACTGGAGAGTCTGATTCATTCTAGTGAATCGCTTCATCCTAAAGTTTCATCTCTCAAAAAGAGTCTGATTCATTCTAGTGAATCTCATCCTGGAGAGTCTGGAGTCTGATTCATTCTAGTGAATCGTTTCATCCTAAAAGGTTCTCTCTCTCAACTGGAGAGTCTGATTCATTCTAGTGAATCGCTTCATCCTAAAAGTTCTCTTTCTCAACTGGTGAGTCTGGTTCATTCTAGTGAATCGCTTCATCTTAAAAGGTTCTCTTTCTCAACTGGAGAGTCTGATTCATTCTAGCTTCATCTAAAAAGGTCTCTTTCTCAACTGGAGAGTCTGATTCATTCTAGTGAATCGTTTCATCCTAAAAGGTTCTCAACTGGAGAGTCTGATTCATTCTAGTGAATCGCTTCATCCTTAAAGGTTCTCTCTCTCATCTGGAGAGTCTGATTCATTCTAGTGAATCGATTCATTCATCCTCCTAAAGGTTCTCTTTCTCAACTGGAGAGTCTGATTCATTCTAGTGAATCGGTTCATCCTTAAAGGTTCTCAACTGGAGAGTCTGATTCATTCTAGTGAATCGTTTCATCCTTAAAGGTTCTCTCTCTCATCTGGAGAGTCTGATTCATTCTAGTGAATCGCTTCATCTTAAAAGGTTCTCTCTCTCAATTGGAGAGTCTGATTCATTCTAGTGAATCGCTTCATCCTAAAAGGTTCTCTCTCTCATCTGGAGAGTCTGATTCATTCTAGTGAATCGCTTTCATCCTAAAAGGTTCTCTCTTCTCAACTGGAGAGTCTGATTCATTCTAGTGAATCGTTTCATCCTAAAAGGTTCTCTTTCTCAACTGGAGAGTCTGATTCATTCTAGTGAATCGTTTCATCCTAAAAGGTTCTCTTTCTCAACTGGAGAGTCTGATTCATTCTAGTGAATCGTTTCATCCTAAAAGGTTCTCTTTCTCAACTGGAGAGTCTGATTCATTCTAGTGAATCGTTTCATCCTAAAAGGTTCTCTCTCTCAACTGGAGAGTCTGATTCATTCTAGTGAATCGCTTCATCCTAAAAGGTTCTCTTTCTCAACTGGAGAGTCTGATTCATTCTAGTGAATCGTTTCATCCTAAAAGGTTCTCTTTCTCAACTGGAGAGTCTGATTCATTCTAGTGAATCGCTTCATCCTTAAAGGTTCTCTTCTCAACTGGAGAGTCTGATTCATTCTAGTGAATCGTTTCATCCTAAAAGGTTCTCAACTGGAGAGTCTGATTCATTCTAGTGAATCGCTTCATCCTTAAAGGTTCTCTCTCTCATCTGGAGAGTCTGATTCATTCTAGTGAATCGTTTCATCCTAAAAGGTTCTCTTTCTCAACTGGAGAGTCTGATTCATTCTAGTGAATCGGTTCATCCTAAAAGGTTCTCAACTGGAGAGTCTGATTCATTCTAGTGAATCGTTTCATCATTAAAGGTTCTCTCTCTCATCTGGAGAGTCTGATTCATTCTAGTGAATCGCTTCATCTTAAAAGGTTCTCTCTCTCAGTTGGAGAGTCTGATTCATTCTAGTGAATCGCTTCATCCATAAAGGTTCTCTCTCTCAACTGGAGAGTCTGAATCATTCTAGTGAATCGCTTCATCCTAAAAGGTTCTCTTTCTCAACTGGAGAGTCTGATTCATTCTAGTGAATCGTTTCATCCTAAAAGGTTCTCTTTCTCAACTGGAGAGTCTGATTCATTCTAGTGAATCGCTTCATCTTAAAAAGTTCTCTCTCTCAAATGGAGAGTCTGAACCATTCTAGTGAATCGTTTCATCCTAAAGGTTCTTTCTCAACTGGAGAGTCTGATTCATTCTAGTGAATCGTTCATCATCCTAAAAGGTTCTCTCTTCTCAACTGGAGAGTCTGATTCATTCTAGTGAATCGTTTCATCCTAAAAGGTTCTCTTTCTCAACTGGAGAGTCTGATTCATTCTAGTGAATCGCTTCATCCTAAAAAGGTTCTCTTCTCTCAACTGGAGAGTCTGATTCATTCTAGTGAATCGCTTCATCCTAAAAGTTCTCTCTCATCTGGAGAGTCTGATTCATTCTAGTGAATCGTTTCATCCTAAAAGGTTCTCTGAGAGTCTCATTCTGGAGAGTCTGATTCATTCTAGTGAATCGTTTCATCCCTAAAAGGTTCTTTCTCAACTGGAGAGTCTGATTCATTCTAGTGAATCGCTTCATCCTTAAAGGTTCTCTCTCTCATCTGGAGAGTCTGATTCATTCTAGTGAATCGTTTCATCCTAAAAGGTTCTCTTTCTCAACTGGAGAGTCTGATTCATTCTAGTGAATCGCTTCATCCTAAAAGGTTCTCTTTCTCAACTGGAGAGTCTGATTCATTCTAGTGAATCGCTTCATCCTAAAAGGTTCTCTTTCTCAACTGGAGAGTCTGATTCATTCTAGTGAATCGTTTCATCCTAAAAGGTTCTCTTTCTCAACTGGAGAGTCTGATTCATTCTAGTGAATCGCTTCATCCTAAAAGGTTCTCTCTCTCAACTGGAGAGTCTGATTCATTCTAGTGAATCGCGTTTCATCCTAAAAGGTTCTCTTGGAGAGTCTGATTCTCAACTGGAGAGTCTGATTCATTCTAGTGAATCGCTTCATCTTAAAAGGTTCTCTTTCTCAACTGGAGAGTCTGATTCATTCTAGTGAATCGCTTCATCCTAAAAGTTCTCTTTCTCAACTGGAGAGTCTGATTCATTCTAGTGAATCGTTTCATCATAAAGGTTCTCTCTAAAAGTCTGATTCATTCTAGTGAATCGTTTCATCCTAAAAGGTTCTCTTTCTCAACTGGAGAGTCTGATTCATTCTAGTGAATCGTTTCATCCTAAAAGGTTCTCAACTGGAGAGTCTGATTCATTCTAGTGAATCGCTTCATCCTAAAAGGTTCTCTCAACTGGAGAGTTCTCATTCTAGTGAAGTTTCATCTAAAATTCATTCTAGTGAATCATTCTAGTTCATCCTAAAAAGGTTCTCAACTGGAGAGTCTGATTCATTCTAGTGAATCGCTTCATCCTAAAAGGTTCTCTTTCTCAACTGGAGAGTCTGATTCATTCTAGAATGAATCGTTCTCTTTTCATCCTAAAAGGTTCTTCAAAAGGGTTCATTCTTTCTCAACTGGAGAGTCTGTCTGATTCATTCTAGTGAATCGCTTCATCCTAAAAGGTTCTCTCTCTCAACTGGAGAGTCTGATTCATTCTAGTGAATCGTTTCATCCTAAAAGGTTCTCTTTCTCAACTGGAGAGTCTGATTCATTCTAGTGAATCGGTCATCTCTCAACTGGAGAGTCTGATTCATTCTAGTGAATCTCTCTCAACTGGAGAGTCTGATTCATTCTAGTGAATCGCTTCATCCTAAAAGGTTCTCTCTCTCAACTGGAGAGTCTGATTCATTCTAGTGAATCGTTTCATCCTAAAAGGTTCTCTTTCTCAACTGGAGAGTCTGATTCATTCTAGTGAATCGTTTCATCCTAAAAGGTTCTCTTTCTCAACTGGAGAGTCTGATTCATTCTAGTGAATCGGTTCATCCTAAAAGGTTCTCAACTGGAGAGTCTGATTCATTCTAGTGAATCGCTTCATCCTAAAAGGTTCTCTCTCTCAACTGGAGAGTCTGAATCATTCTAGTGAATCGCTTCATCCTAAAAGGTTCTCTTTCTCAACTGGAGAGTCTGATTCATTCTAGTGAATCGTTTCATCCTAAAAGGTTCTCTTTCTCAACTGGTGAGTCTGATTCATTCTAGTGAATCGCTTCATCCTTAAAGGTTCTCTCTCTCTCTGGAGAGTCTGAATCATTCTAGTGAATCGCTTCATCCTAAAAGGTTCTCTCTCTCTCAGCTGGAGAGTCTGATTCATTCTAGTGAATCGCTTCATCCTAAAAGGTTCTCTTTCTCAGCTGGAGAGTCTGATTCATTCTAGTGAATCGCTTCATCCTAAAAAGGTTCTCTCTCTCAACAATCCTAAGGGATTCTCTATGTCTCTTATATGTTGCATTGAAGAGTTCTATTCATTTAGTGAATCGTTTCATCCTGAACAATTCTTTTCCTCATATGTTGCATTGGAGAGTCTGATGCAGTCTAGTGAATCACTTCATCCTTAACATGTTGAGTTGGAAAGCCTGACTAATTTTAGTGAATCAGTTCAAATCTTTCCTAACTTTTCTCTAATGTTGCATTGGAGAGATTGATTTGTTTTCAACAACAGTTAGGGGGCGCTGCTCAACATGACAGCTACCAGTGTTATGGTTCGTCTTCCTCTACTAAATCTATTTCATTTATAATCTCCCTAATTCATCTAAACTAATGACACTTCACACTGCTTTTCGTTTACATCCATTGCCAATGCAGAAAGTGTGCAAAATACTGGTTCCGCTTCATTCCGTTACGCTTCATTTAGTCTGAATCAAAACGTGTCATTTTGGAAATAAGCATAGCTAGTGTATATTATGCAGACATGGCGTGACAACCTTCCAAGAAGTAAACAAAGTTACTTCATAAATGGTAATTTATTCTTAAATGTTCTTTCATGATCAGTGCCCTCATTATATCTTTATTTGCCAGCTAATTAGCAACTTTTAGTCAGTAATTTAGGCGAATGTCACGTAGCTTAATTAATATTCATGGGCAAACAACATGCAGACTCCAGTTATGAATGTGAGGTAGTTCATGTTCTCTTCATGCAATTTATACTGTTAACACTGTGTAATATTTCTAATAATTGTACATTATAAAATGCTTACTCCAGTAGTTAAGATGCATTGAAATATTTATGAGTGTTATGAATGAGTTTCATATATTTATGCCTATATACTATTAATCTGTACTGGTCTGAATGGTGTAATTTGGTAATGGCTAATAAGAGTTATAAAGTGTTATGAATATATTTTTGTTCTTAAGATGAGATCTGCTGTTGTTTAAAGCTCTGTGCCAGGTTAACTGAAGACGTTTTCTAATTTCAAATGTTCTTTTGTATTAACAGTCATGTGAAAAAGAAAAGACACCCTACTGAATTCTATGGTTTTATGTATCAGGACATAATAAAAAATCATCTGGTATTCAGCAGGTCTTAAAATTAGGTAAATACAACCTCAGATGAACAACAACACATGACATATTACACTATGTCATTATTTATTTAACAAAAACTAGGCCAAAATGGAAAAGCCATGGGTGACAAAAAGAACAAAAGAAAGACCAAAGAAATCAAGTAATACATAAATAAATTGTTAAATACATAGTTAAATAATTAAATGCAGTATATATATATTTACATACACTATATTGCCAAAAGTATTGGGACGCCCCTCCAAATCCTTGAGTTCAGGTGTTCAATCACTTCATGGCCACAGGTGTATAAATCAAGCACCCATGCAGACGCTTCTACACACATTTGTGAAAGACTGGGTCGCTCTCAGGAGCTCAGTGAACTCAAGCATGGTACCGTGATAGGTTGCCACCTGTGCAATAAGTCCATTCCTGAAATTTCCTCACTACTAAATATTCCACGCTCAACTGTTAGTGGGATTATAACAAAGTGGAAGCAATTGGGAACAACAGCAACTCAGCCACGAAGAGTTAGGCCACGTAAAATCACAGAGCGGGGTCAGCACATGCTGAGGGTCACAGTGCGCAGAAGACGCCAACTTTCTGCAGAGTCAATAGCTCCAGACCTCCAAACTTCTGTGGCCTTCAGATGAGCTCAAGAACAGTGCGTAGAGAGCTTCATGGAATGGGTTTCCATGGCCGACCAGCTCATCCAAGCCTTACATCACCAAGTGCAATGCAAAGCGTGGGATGCAGTGGTCTAGAGCAGTGGAGACGTGTTCTCTGGAGTGACCAATCACGCTTCTCTGTCTGGCAATCCCATGGACGAGTCTGGGTTAGGCGGTTGCCAGGAGAATGAGACTTGCCTGACTGCATTGTGCCAAGTGTAAAGTTTGGTGGAGGGGGGATTATGGTGTGGGGTTGTTTTTCAGGGGTTGGGTTGACCCCTTAGTTCCAGTGAAAGGAACTCTTAATGCTTCAGCATACCAAGACATTTTGGACAATTTCATTCTCCTAACTTTGTGGGAACAGATTGGGGACGGCCCCTTCCTGTCCCAACATGACTGCGCTCCAGTGCACAAAGCGTCGGCCCATAAAGACATGGATGAGCGAGTCTGGTGTGGAGGAACTTGACTGGCCCGCACAGAGTCCTGACCTCATCCCGATAGAACACCTTTGGGATGAATTAGAGCGGAGACTGCGAGCCAGGCCTTCTCGTCCAACATCAGTGCCTGACCTCACAAATGCGCTTCTAGAAGAATGGTCAAAAATCCCCATAAACACACTCCTAAACCTTGTGGAAAGCCTTCCCAGAAGAGCTGAAGCTGTTAGATCTACATAGGGTGGGCTAACTCCATATTAAAGCCTACGGATTAAAAAAGGGATGCCCATAATGTGCGTTTTACACATATATATTTGCTGTTTTAACTTGAATTAAAAAAAATTCTCTTGTATTTATGTAGTATATGAATAATTAAAATGCATTGCACTCTTTAGCAGCTTAGTTCCCGTTTGTTTTTTAATTCTATGACATTCTTGATTTAAAGATTATCTATAAATGTCCGATTTCATGTATATTTAAATTTTTGGTTTTATCATTTATCATGCATATTCAATAGTCTACCTACAATCTGTTTGTATCAAAGTGTTGATTTATTAATGATGCCGAGGTCTCAGAGCTGTATAATAGTGCTGAAACCTAGTGTGTGTCCCTAGTGTGTGCAGATACCTCGATTTGATATGTCTGGACTGGTGTGTGTATCAGGTAGTGTGCGTGTGTGTGTGTGTGTTTGGGCCCGCGGGGGACAGAGCTTTGTGAGAGTGATGGTCCATGTCTACAGGACTGCAGTGAGGACAGTGTCACAATGACTGATGGCAGGAGCTCTGAGACAGGCTGTGTTGGAGCTAGTGGAGCGTGTAATGAACGCTAACTCACTCTCCACGGTTTCCTTTTCCTTCACATCCCTGTACAGTTCTCCTGGGCCAGGTACACCCGCCGAATGCAGAAGTGTGTTTTTAACGAGCTGTGGTAAAAGGGCCGTGTGTACGACTGCTTTGCTCATCCAATCTGAGTTTAGAGTTGTAACTGTCTGTTTTATAATTAATTCATTATTAATAACTAGATTCAAAAGTTTGTTGATAAACTTTGAAGTTGGCTTGAAAAAGTCTAGCCAGAAAGTTTGAAGATAGATAGATAGATAGATAGATAGATAGATAGATAGATAGATAGATAGATAGATAGATAGATAGATAGATAGATAGATAGATAGATAGATAGATAGATAGATAGATAGATAGATAGATAGATAGATAGATAGATAGATGAAGATAGATAGATAGATAGATAGATAGATAGATAGATAGATAGATAGATAGATAGATAGATAGATAGATAGATAGATAGATAGATAGATAGATAGATAGAGTGAAGATTTACTCGCACTGTAGAAGGTTGGAGAGCGACGTTTAGATGAATATGTAAATATGTGCTGCGTGCTTTCCTCTCAATAACAAAATAAACAACAAAAATGACAGTGGTGAGAAAACAGAAAGCATCTGTTCACAGCGATGTCAGCACTCCAGTCACATCACGTTTATTTATATACCACTTTGTACAATAGCTTTAAAGCAGCAGATTTACAGTATTAAACATGAACAAATAGTGTCAGTGTCGCTTTCAAGTAGAATTTAACTTCAGTTTCTACTATAAATCGACTCTCCATTGTGTTCATGTTTTTATTTGCGGATATCTGACCTCGACGAACCAAACCGAAGAGATGAACCGGAGGAGATTTCCACGTCAAAGAAGGCGGAGCCTCGGAGCCACACCCCATCATCACCACGAACCAATGGTAGTTCAAAGGTGTTTACCGGTTCGCTTTGAAGTCCCGAAACCAGCTCCAAATAAACTTTGACGTCACACCAGTTTGCTCTTCAACTTTGCTTGAAGTATATCAGGGCCTTGCATGTCAATCAAGTCTTGGCTCTTGTCCAGAATATATAGACTTTACACTTCTTAACACTGCATCTCTTTTCTTCTCTCTGCTCGTCTCCTTTAGTGTGACCTTGTGACCAGTGATGTGGTGGGCTCACCGTGACACGTCCATGCTGGTGTGTGTCAGCAGTGATGATGGTCGGCCTTCAGTCCCAGATGGCTCCCATATGGTTGAACACACCTTTAGCTTCTGTGATTGATACCTTCCCTGCTAAACACCCTCACGGTACACACTACACCCTCTTCCTTGCATATTCACTCAGTATGTTCTTGTTCTTAATAACACACACACACACACACACACACACACACACACACACACACACACACACACACACACACGCACATTGTTTATAGGTTGATACTTTTCATAAGCATCCTTGCTGCATTGACAGGTTTGCATGATGAATTGTCGAGCACTTGTCATTACCCGTGGTGTGCGTTCTGTTCTCCGAGCGCGTGTTTTAAATACAGCTTGCGTCAAGTCAAAAGGTCCCTCCATTCATCTGCAGTTGCAAAGTGCTGCATTGGGAAGAAATTGTGCAAAGGAGGCAGATATCACATTATGAGCAGCAAAATATATGACGTGGTACGAGCAGCAGGAAATAAGGTGTTCTGCACAGTTTGGGGGAGTAACTAACTAAAAAAAATTACTACATTTTTCAGTAGCTTGACAGTTTTTCAAAACATATATTTTCCAGTTACAAGCTATTTTTTCCAAACAGTAGCAATGTAATAATCAAACACACTCTCTTATATGAAGCATTGTGAACATAACTGATATAATTAGTGCTGTGAATCGATTAAAATTTTTATATTGTAATAATTTCACAGTTACTCTCCAAATTAATGTAGAAGCAACTTAAAGACGATATATTTTAAATATTTGTTTTAAATAATGTCATCTTTTTATGAATGAAGGCCAGTGTCACTGACACTAATACTGATCTCTATGAAACATTAATGATAGACATTCAGCATTACAGTATAATTGAAAGCTATATCACTTTCAACATTTATTAGGCTTTAAAAAATAACAACTTTTAAATTTAAGTGAACTTAAAGCAATCTTCACGTAAACCCATTATAATGTCATATTTACCTCTGGCGGTCTAACAGAAATACAGAAATTGAATAAAAGTTATCAAACAGTCTGCGCTGCATAAATGATAAATTAAATATAGATGAATGCTTATTAAAGCTAGTGTTTCCTCTGTTCTATGATGAACATTAATGACACACATCATTAATGGCTGCTGTCACTTTAAGATCTGCCGCTGCCGAACATGACGCGGGTCTGACGCGCTGTCACGCGCATCTCATTTCCTCACAACTCTTTAAGTTAATTTAAGATGTTATTTAACTCATTTAAGATGCTCTTATGATACGCCACAAAACGGCCATTTTGGCACAATTCTGTGTGTTATCATTCGTTTAAGAGCGAAAGAGAACTGGATACTGGATGTGTGTGTCATAGTCAGGACATTCACAGACAGCGCGTTCTCTTCTGTCTTGTCGTGCTTGAATGGTTTAAAAGCATTTGCATGAATGATCATATAATGTAATGCTAGACAAAGAATGACAGAAAAAATGCTGCGTTAAGTGTTAAATATTTTTAATGCGTTAAACTGAAAAAATTAATTGCATGCGTTAACCCTAATTTTGACAGCTCTACATATAATATAATATAATATAATATAATATAATATAATATAATATAATATAATATAATATAATATAATATAATATAATATAAATTAGTCATCATGAAGTCAAAATTTAATTCTTATTTTTATGGAATATTACAGTATTTATTATGATTTATCTGTGCATATTATTACTTTTTTTAAATTCATGTACCTCGTAATCTTGAATCAGAATAGCTTTCTCTCCCTCTTGCAGCGACATCTCTTCTCTGATGACGAGGGCAGGGTAAACCTGTCACTCACATGAGATCCACCAATAGCAAACCTCAACCATCCAATCAATTCCCCACAGACAAAATCAAGCCCGCCCTACATTTGTTCTTGTTCGAGAAGCAATTACACTCGGATACTCAGCACAATAGGGAAGAAAAGATGTGCTCATCTTGCTTTTAATGCCGACTTTAATATAGTATATTAGGGCTGTCAGTTAATAGTTAATGCATTAACACAAATTGACTTAAAAATATCACTTGCTTGAAGCTTGACCGGGTCAAAAAGTCTCAAAATAGCTTCCCCAACACTGGTTCTACTAACATTTTTAATGGGATGGCAGGCATCATACCAGAGGAGCATGGACTCATTGTTTCGAAATGGAAAAATGAGCAATGGAGCATTTAAATGTTCTCACGCAAATGGAGATAATAAACATCTGGACTCTGTGTTTGTTCTACGGCTCCTCCAGCTTGTTTTTAATGTATATATTAATGTCAGATAGTTTAACACATGGCTTATGAAACTTGACTGATGAATTCCACTCATGTAAGCTATATGCGGACGCTGTCAGGCTCCGCTGTTGTGGTTAGTTAAGATGACTGTGGGCTTTGAGCTTTCCCAGTAGACTGTGTTTTCAGAGAGGTCTGTGGCCGCCGCAAGACGCTCTGCTCGTGTTTTACATGCTGTCTAACCAGGTGTGATTTGATATATGGTGACTAGTGTAAATTGAATCTCTCCCGTGCTAATGTGTGTTTTTGTTCTAACCATCTGGGACAAGTCGCTCAGTTTCTAGCCCTGCCCACAATGAAATCTCATTGGTCCTAAACAGCTCCACATTAAAAATCAAATATGTTTTGATTAACTTTGATTTGTTGCTTTTCAATTCTTTCAATTTCTGGGGTGTCATTTATGAAGACGTGCCTATAATTATCCTAAATGTAAATGTACATCAGTTTCCGAAATGTTCCTATGAGCATTCATAAAACATCAATATGCACTGAAATGTTTCTAAATGCATCTCTCTTTATAAATCACAGGTCATATTAAATTCAAGCGCAGCTCTCATCAATGTTTGAGGAAATCCCAGCACGCTTTTCTAACGTGTGTACTAGGCATTTATTATTCGGAGTGTCTATTTACACCAAGATCAAATAGTGTGCCTTGTTGGCAAGTGCTATTTGCACTAGCTCCTCCTAACAATGCCTGGTTAGGAGGATATTTCAGTATCTTCAGTGGTGTAGTCAGTATAGCCTAACTGTTAGGGGTGGGAATCTCTAGGCACCTCACGACTCGATTCAATTACGATTCAGAGGCCCGCGATGCGATGATAAAACGATTATTGATGCATCTTTTTTTCTATACAGATTCTCTTTTTCTCAGTTGGTACTTTTAAAGCAAAGTATTTGTAATGACCCATAATGAATTTACTTCCAATATCTTTTATTAATAAAACAAATGGAAGTGATTTTACAAGTCAACAGGAAGGTCACATTTGCCAGAATATGTCCCAACATGGCAAAGAACCAACAGGAAAAGTGTCTGCAGCAGCATACTTGTAATAAATTAATACAGACTTCAGCATATTCTGAATCACTAACATAAAGTAATAACCAACACCCTCCTGTTATGTGCAATGAACATAAAATAAACATTTTTCTTTACCAAAATCACAGCTTTTATACAAAAATATAGAATTCTGTACCAGCAGCTCTCATACAAAAGTAATGCTTGTGGACTTCAGCATATTCTGAATAACTAGTAACATACAGCTGCTCTTATACACAAGTAAATAATGGAGTCTAAGACTTATGAGTTCAAACTAAATCCTGAGCACAGACAAATGTTGTGCTGTATACCACAATGAAAACTGCTTTTATGAAATGAACATCTGAACACTAAATTAACATCTGCAGAGAATACAGATGCAAATCCTCAACCCAGTGTTGTAGTCGAGACCAGCTCATTCGAGTCTGAGTCAAGACCAAGTTCAGAGAGGGTTGAGTCCGAGTCGAGACCGAGTTCAGAGAGGGTTGAATCCGACTCAAGACTGAGTTCAGAGAGGGCTGAGTCTGAGTTCAGAGAGGGTGGAGTCCGAGTTGAGAGCGAGTTCAGAGAGGGTTGAGTCCAAGTTCAGAGAGGGTTGAGTTCGAGTCGAGACCGAGTTCAGAGAGGGTTGAGTTCGAGTCGAGACCGAGTTCAGAGAGGGTTGAGTCTGAGTTCAGAGAGGGTTGAGTTCGAGTCGAGATCGAGTTCAGAGAGGGTTGAGTCCGAGTAGAGACCAAGTTCAGAGAGGGTTGAGTCCAAGTTCAGAGAGGGTTGAATCTGAGTCAAGACCGAGTTCAGAGAGGGTTGAGTCCAAGTCAAGACCGAGTTCAGAGAGGGCTGAGTCTGAGTTCAGAGAGGGTTGAGTCCGAGTCGAGGCCGAGTTCAGAGAGGGCTGAGTCAGAGTCAAGACTGAGTTCAGAGAGGGCTGAGTTCAGAGAGGGCTGAGTCCGGGTCAAGACTGAGTTTAGAGAGGGCTGAGTCCGAGTCAAGACTGAGTTCAGAGAGGGCTGAGTCCGAGTCGAGACTGAGTTCAGAGAGGGTTGAGTCCGAGTCGAGGCCGAGTTCAGAGAGGGCTGAGTCAGAGTCAAGACTGAGTTCAGAGAGGGCTGAGTCCGAGTCGAGACTGAGTTCAGAGAGGGTTGAGTCCGAGTCGAGGCCGAGTTCAGAGAGGGCTGAGTCCGGGTCAAGACTGAGTTTAGAGAGGGCTGAGTCCTAGTCGAGACCGAGTTCAGAGAGGGCTGAGTCCGAGTCAAGACTGAGTTCAGAGAGGGCTGAGTCCGAGTCGAGACTGAGTTCAGAGAGGGCTGAGTCCGAGTTCTGAGAGGGCTGAGTCTGAGTTCAGAGAGGGCTGAGTCCGAGTCGAGACCGAGTTCAGAGAGGGCTGAGTCCGAGTCAAGACTGAGTTCAGAGAGGGCTGAGTCCAAGTTCAGAGAGGGTTGAGTTCGAGTCGAGACCGAGTTCAGAGAGGGTTGAGTCCGAGTAGAGACCAAGTTCAGAGAGGGTTGAGTCCGAGTTCAGAGAGGGTTGAATACGAGTCAAGACCGAGTTCAGAGAGGGTTGAGTCCAAGTCAAGACCGAGTTCAGAGAGGGCTGAGTCTGAGTTCAGAGAGGGTTGAGTCCGAGTCGAGACCGAATTCAGAGAGGGCTGAGTCCGAGTCAAGACTGAGTTCAGAGAGGGCTGAGTCTGAGTTCAGAGAGGGTGGAGTCCGAGTTGAGAGCGAGTTCAGAGAGGGCTGAGTCCGAGTCGAGACCGAGTTCAGAGAGGGCTGAGTCCGAGTCGAGACCGAGTTCAGAGAGGGCTGAGTCCGAGTCAAGACTGAGTTCAGAGAGGGCTGAGTCCGAGTCAAGACTGAGTTCAGAGAGGGTTGAGTCCGAGTCAAGACCGAGTTCAGAGAGGGCTGAGTCCGAGTCAAGACTGAGTTCAGAGAGGGCTGAGTCCGAGTCGAGACCGAGTTCAGAGATGGCTGAGTCCGAGTTCAGAGAGGGCTGAGTCTGAGTTCAGAGAGGGCTGAGTCCGAGTCGAGACCGAGTTCAGAGAGGGCTGAGTCTGAGTTCAGAGAGGTTTGAGTCCGAGTCGAGAGTGAGTTCAGAGAGGTTTGAGTCCGAGTCGAGAGTGAGTTCAGAGAGGTTTGAGTCCGAGTCGAGAGTGAGTTCAGAGAGGTTTGAGTCCGAGTCGAGAGCGAGTTCAGAGAGGGTTGAGTCCGAGTCGAGAGTGAGTTCAGAGAGGGTTGAGTCCGAGTCGAGAGCGAGTTCAGAGAAGGGTTGAGTCTGAGTCGAGACAGAGACCAGAGAAAATCCACAAACAACATTAGAACTTAATTTAGTTACGGAGGGCGTGACCACAGAAAAATTGCTGCCTTTTTAAAGCAAAGTGAATGTGCCGGAGGGAGAGAGGGTGGGCGGCCTTCTGTCAGACATTTTTGGGGCTCAGTGCTCAGTGTTGAGTCATGCGCAGTTGCACACAAGAAAATCACCAATCATTGGACGTGTGC
Organism: Paracanthobrama guichenoti; assembly: GCA_018749465.1. Taxonomy (NCBI): domain Eukaryota; kingdom Metazoa; phylum Chordata; class Actinopteri; order Cypriniformes; family Gobionidae; genus Paracanthobrama; species Paracanthobrama guichenoti. Next base: position 41,005,259 of record CM031958.1, read on the forward strand.
ATCAATTTAAAGAATTATTAACATATGAAATATTTTGAATGGGACTTGAGTGGACTCGGGAATAAGTCCAATTCCTAATATGTTTGAGTATGAGTCAATACAAAGTCCAAATACACACAAGTCCATGACAAGACCAAGACCATTAAAATATCGTCTCGAGACCGAGTCTCGAGTACTACAACACTGCCTTGATCATCAAATTTGCGAAAGAGTTTGTGGTCCTCTGGTTGGCAGTAACTACCGGTACAACCGAGCGTTGGAAACGTGTAATATGGTTTCTCATGTTTGTCGTGTTTCGAAAATATTTTAGTTTAGATTGACACTACTTGCGTATAGTGTGGCTCTTGTCCAGGTCATAGGACCTAATCAGACAAACTGATACAATTTTGTCTAACTTTGCCATTTTGAATTAAAAAAGGACATTAACGAAGCCGATTTCATCAGATTAGATTAGATAATGATTGTGTATGTACATACAATTTATTAAACTTATTTACCTAGCATTCATAGCCAATTAACTTGTCTAAGAAAATGCTTAATAAAATATAGGCTAATGCTGCGTTCCAGGCAGGTTTTTGAGCCTGTAAGTTACGACTTCAAACCACAACTCACGACTTTATAGCGTTCCAGGCAAAGTCATGGCAAACTGCCTGAGTGCAAGAAATTGTGGTAGATAGATGTAAACAAAGCATGACGGACTGTACGGGGCTTATGCTCATTTACAATTATTTCTATCGCCAAAGGTGCTTACTCCTTGCTTATTTGAAGGGAACGGAGGAGAAAAAAATGACGCATAAGGCAAGAGAAGCTGTTATACCTTTTATTTTAGGTTATTAAAATACTGTGTACGACTTCCATAAACACCGCATCCGTAGGGGCTGCCATTGTTGTTTCGCGGGCTGTGTGACGTCAGAGCTCGTAACTGGGTGGGAAGTCACGGGTTTGACTGCCGTTCCAGTGCACTTTCACGGGTAGAAGTTTGGAAAAACACGGGTTACGGGTTGCCTGGAACACACCATAAATATCAGTTGACCCTATGTTTACGTTCTTCACTGACACTGACGAAAATGAAAAGACACTCAAAGCTCAGCTTTAGGAGGGGAAGAGACAGGGCAAGAGGAGAAGGAGACTGAGAGAAAAAGAAAGAGTGAAAGAGTGATGAAAATGAGGAGAGAGTGATAGAAATGTGAGAATGATGAAATGAGGAGAGAGCTAATCTACTGCCCACTCACATGGTTTTAAAAACTATTTATTATTCTTTTTTTTTTTTGCCTTCAAACATCTTAAAATGCACATAAGTAGATCAGAGAAATCTAAATTTTATTGGGGGACCATGCCCCTCGGACCCCCCAAATAGCTCAAATGTTGGTCCTCACTGATTTTAAAGCTCCTTAAGGCAGATGCATGCTCAAAAGATGTTGCTATTTCTGGAAACCTGTTTGCTTTGCCCTCACATCTGGAGTTAATGCATTTGTGCTGTTAATGTGTTGCAGCCTGGAATATTTATATATAGGCCTACTTAATATTAAAAGACAGTATATACTCATTGTATCTCTGTGCTTTTGAAGATTCTGTTTTTAAAAAAAATACTAATTATTTTTGTGGTAGAAAACGTTGTCAGCTACTATGGCCCTTGGGTTTGTTATAGCCCCAGGGGCCTACGTGTTCTTAATCCGGGCCTGGTTGCTGTGGAGTTAAAAGGACAAATCAAGTCACAGTACCAGTCAATGCGACTAAAACTTATTTTTTTCCTCGCACAATAAGTCATTCCAAAACTTATGCCATGGATGTTGGGTTTATGTATATCCCTGCCACCGCACTGGCCGTTTTTATTAATGGAAGGAGATGTAGGCGTGTTATCCAAGCATTAATGGCAAGGAAAACACCTTACACTTGTGAGCGTCACGTATGAGGTGTTTGTAGGTGTTTCTCCCTCATATCTGCTCATATCGGTCTACATGATAATGTGAAATTTCTTTGTTTAGAATCCAGTATTCCTGTAATTCTGTTGTCTTTTATGAGTTTAATAAAGAACTCTGTCTCGTCTTCTGTCCGCCTCATCTGTAATGAATGATCGACTTACGTACACCAGGTGACCTGTAAATGAGGAAAAGCTGTTTCCATTGCAGTTTTGCGAAAATTTTCTTTCGTAAAAAGCGTAAAACTTTTTTTTGCGATATATGGGAATTTTTGCGAAATTGATGCATTTCCATTCGTTTTGCGCAAATCTGTAATGGAAATGCGGATCAGTGGTTAAAGTGGGATTTGGCAGGTGAGGGAACCCCTTTTGTGTAGGTACAACAGAGAAAATTGACTCACCATGGGACAACATATTGAGGGCGTATTTTCAATTAGCAATTTCAATTTGCACAATTTGAAGGGTAATGGAAACACGGCTAATGTGAAGTTGAGCGTTTAGTCACTGATTTGATTTACTGACATTTACATATCAGAAATCACTGGTCTCAGATCAGGCATTAGAATGAATACGGTTACTCACGTTGCGGCATTACTGTCGAGTCCATATCGTAAAAGTCTGACTGATTTCCCAAAGAATCCACAGTGAAATGTAGCGAATACAAATAAATAATGCTCAACTGAGACATTCACATTGTTGAACATAAATAAGCTCATTCCTAGCATTAGAATCCTTTGGAAGGTAATGTTATATTTAGTGCATTGATGCTGTATCGCTCTTCTCTCCTCGTCATCTCACTAACACTCCAGTGGGCGGGGCCAAAGGTGCAATGATGAAGTATGCGTTAATCTTCTTCTGCAGAGGCGGTCTTTCACCATCTATTACAGGCTCATTCCACAACGAGTCGTTCTCTGGGCTTGGTTTCAATAAAAGCTGTTTTTGGACAAACAAGGAAGTTTTCAGTTTCGGTTAAATACGTGAATTTATAAATGTTGAATTTCCTTTTTGGGGAACTCTGAACTGCATTAAATCATGGATGTAATTGGTTGTTTTGCTATTTTGATGCCTGAATATTTCTTGAGCACATAGAAACGCCAGTGTCCAAATTTCATCACTATGTACAAAAAAAGAGAACGGCGTCCATTGCACATTGATGCCGGAAAGCTTTTCATGCGAACAACTCATCAGTATTAGCTCGGTGTGGCGTTATCGCTATATGACAGAAAATCTCAGGGAGATCTTTAGACAAATGAGTCTTCTTTCCAGCCCCGCTCTGAAGTCCTCTATGAGATTAATGTGATCCCTTCAGGAGGGTTGAGAGCACCAGGATGACAGAGTAATTGCTCCTCTCCGTGCCTGGTGCCTGCGGTAGACTCATATAATCATATAAATATTATATGGACTGCATTATCTTTATGCCTTTGATTGTCATATTCAACACGTAGGATATGAGATGTGCTGCTTTTACTCATCCAGAGGGGTCATTCCTGTTCTGAGGAACACTCTGAACTTTAGAAATACGCTTAAAAGTTACTAATGTTCCATCTTTAAAAATTGTGGGTTTAATATGTTATCCAATATATTAAGACATAGATTATGGGGAGTGCACAGCATGAAGGACCTACATATGTCTTAATAACCTCAACCAGAAGGCGTTCACCATATTCCTCGTGGCTTGGCATGTTATCAGATCTTTTATTTAATTGGCTGGTTTTAAATTTCTCTGCCACTTGCCGTGAGGCTTTTAGATGAGCCGGAGCGCGGTATCGGTGTCCTATAGCTCTGCGTTGGGCGAGAGAGCGTCCATCAACCCTGCGTAAGGGATGGGAAACCTTTAGCTCACTGTCTCCATTGTTCTGGGAAGGTCATGTGCAGCGGTGTGGAATGAGAATGGAATGAGATGACAAGGCCGAGAGATAACACACAATAGAGGGGAACCTGGGTCACGGCACTTTGTTTTACTGGATCTTTAACACTCAGGACAGGTCCAGCTATGATATAGTGCTCACAGCAACTCTACTCACTTTAAAGGTCGCCCTGTTGGGGCTTCGGGGGAAAATTAGCTCCTCAAACATCAACATAAAGGCTGGAATAGCAATGCATTTTTTTTTTTCTGTTCAAGCTTGCATGTTTTTGCTTTCCTCGATGGTTTTATTTTGTATGTTTGAGCATTTTTGCTCTTAGAAATTTCTAAGAAATCTACTTTTTCATGATGCCTGTCATCTGTAGTCATGGAGACCTTGCATAATGCATGCGTTGCACTCAGAGTCACACAAGAGCACAGTGCACAGGCATGTGTTGATTTTAGAAGTCAAAAATGTTCTCTGACTGGATTTTGTTCACAGAAATGGTAAAGCAAGCAAAGTGAAACGGGCTTCGAGATGAAATACCAATATTCTACTATTAAAGCCAGCCCACGTCAGCATTTGGTGATTGTGCAATCACAAGAATTAATGCAAATGCAACCAATCCATTATTAATCAACATTCATTATTTGTGATAGCTTGGGGTTTCATCTTATTTCCGCAATATTTGTGCATGATATGAAAAATTTGCATAACAAGTATGGTATAAGCCTCAGCATGGCAACATCGACTGCAAAAATTTAAAAAAAAAAAAAAAAAGAAATAATTTTAGTCTGTGAACAAAAGTTCAGTTTTCCTTCTTTACGGATTACTTCATACACATTGCACCAACAAGGATTCATCTTAAATCTAGATTAAATCAAGTTTTATCTAATAATTCTGTTGCACCAAACTTTAAATCTTTTTAAAAAATAAGCAGGTTCACATTTAAACCATCATTTTGATCCTGGACTTAAATTATATTAACGATAGATTAACTTTAATCCTGTTGCTCCATAACTTTAAACTCAGATTATGGATTAATTTTAAATTTACATGTGAGGAGGTTTAAATAAAATAAAGTGCACCTACAATTAAACTAAGCAGATGATTGAACAGTGATAGAAACAGTGGGTGTGTTTATTAAAAATAAAGCGCAATGAGCCGTCAGAGTGTGAGGGTCGTAGCGGCCCGTGAGTTTACGTCTGCTATCGAGTCCGGGATGCAGATCCGTCACTCATCTTGGCCACGCCTCGCGTTTCTCATGCCAGCTCCACTCGATCAAACGGAGTGGGCGGCGCTGTCAAGAGCAGAGATAGTCACTCCGCCAGTCATGACAGTTGTTTTGTCATAAGTTAGACTGCCACAATATACTCCATTAATTGATACTATAAATATATTTCCATGCTTATGAAATCTGCATGCGCTGCCGCAATGTTTTCATTGCCTGCTTGATCAGTAAATGGTCTCTTTATGTAGCGCTTTAAGTTTATTTCCTTTATCGGCAAGAGCTACTTATGTCAGAGAGAGAGTTTCTGGTGGTCAGTAAAGAAGGAAATTGAATATTAGTATTGCTGCTGTCAATGGTGAATCCATCATGGCGGCGAAAATGAATCGTTTTAATCGCAGGTTAAATTCTGGTAGGCTGCCCTTCATCACCCTTATAATTGACATTTCTCTGGGCCAATCAGAATCTTAGCACTTTTTCTCTTGGCCAATCAGAATCTTAGCACTTGCGTCAGAATCTTGAAGCACACAGCGTCAACTGAGCTCGCCATTGAATGAGACGCCTGGCTAGCACGCGAGTCTGATGGAAGGAAGCTTATTGTTAAATTCAAGCTAAGTCAAGCTTTTTGGAGCAAAAATAACAGCTATTTGTTTGCTTGATTCAATTAACGTTAGCTACCGCTTTTTTATGTGATATAATTTACAATAATATTGTATTGTCGTCATACCCATGACGTTAGCTAGGCTTATCGTTAGCGCAAAGGTGATGTTAGCGCAAACGCGGAAAAAATTACGTCATTGCAACAGCGCGCGCGCCTCCGCATCCGAAGATGCACGACTTTGAGCCGAATCTGCCCGAGCAGACAGATATTAGTACATCTCATCACACAGGCAACCAGTTTGCGCGTCTAAATCAGTGGTATGATCTGGTTTTCAGTCTAAAACAGTAGCGCCAAGTAAATGCCTCGTCCGTTTGGGGAGATGCGCGCGCAGTCAGCAGAGGCTCGCACTGCGGTGCCAGGCGAAAGCATAAACAAGGCTTTAGGCAGTCGTTCATGATGTGGGTAAGAAGTTAAATGTGACTTTACACAATAGCTGATGCCAGAGTAAGTGTAACATGAAGAAATATTAATCTCTTGTTGCATGGGATGCATTTCTAACAGCATAGGGCTATTTAGATAAACAATCTGGCGAGCGTGTTGTTTTCGGCTAATACACCAACAGCACATTTCTGTATAATAAAGGGCTACATTTTGCATCCAAGTCTATCATTTGAAATCTTTACATTGTATTGTAGCTCAGAATTCGAGTAGCCATGTATCTCGAAACACCGATCAGTCCTTGGACCGATGAGATTGGCTAACTTATTGTGATTTTCCATTTCAGAATGAGGGAGCTTAATGAGGAGGACTCATTATATATAGCACAGGTAGATTCAGCAGGGAGGTGCAAGTGGAGCTGGGCATGGCTCAAGCTGGAAGTGAAGCAGGAAGTGAAGGGAGTTGCGCATACACTGCCACTTTCATTGTGTTTTAAAAAAGTAGATAAGGCAGGACATGCCAAATGTACCTTATGACAAATGTGTCATTTGCATATTAAAATCACAAAAAAAATCACCACATTTGATCTGTCCTGACTGCATTGCATGATATAATTTTGGCAGCATGATGCAGAACATTGATTCTCACCAATAATATAGTCACTGGAGGTTGAGGGTGTGCATTCACCATCAGAAAAGCTAAATAAAGTTGATCTGCCTCATTCCTCTCAGTTTGCCCACGCAGAAGCTGCTCTTGCCTGATTGTTTTTTTGGGGTTACAGAACCGAGGAAATTCAAGGTCTCAGGGCAAGTTTACAGTGAGAGCCTGGCCTTAATTAGAAAAGGATGATGGGAGGGAGTGCAGAGAAAGAGGCTTGGAAGGCAAAGATTTGCACTGGGATCAAAGGGTAGATGAGGGATGACAAATATCCGAGAGCCAAAGACTGCTGGAATTCCATCTAAACCTCGGGAGACGGGAGCAGGGGGGGGCGAATCTATTCGTCTTCCACTTTTGCAACGCGAAAATAAAAAGCAGGTGGAGTTTACTTGCTTAAAAAGTCTAACAAACTGCCAAAGCTTAGCACGGATCTGCATCCAGATCGTTTCTCCAGCTTCTTTTATGTATTGAAGGATCTGATGCGGTAATTATCAACTCATCTTCCCAGTATTCGCAATCAACAACCCGTCGTATTTCTGTGAGGCAAATCTGCATATTTATTTGCTAATATCCTCCCTCTGTTGACTGTTGTTCACTTGTTGATTACCACCAGAAGCTATGCTGCTTGCATAGTGTGCCCCAAAAAACAGGAAATCGAGTCCTTTCCTCATTTTAAACATGCACGCTCCCCTCGGCTTTGGGAAAGCATCCCAGCTCCTTCACTGCAAGACTCCTGATGGTTCACACACTTCATCCGTCCAAGCCTGGGTGGGTTTTTATGGGAGAATTCATTGTGCTTGAGTGCTAGACGTTCCAGGGGTTGGCTAAAGACAAACCTCTCTGAAGATGTGCCAGAAATGTGACAGCCAATGACGGGGCTTTGTTACAGCGCTTACTTGGATAAATTACGTTTTGGGATGGGATTAGTAATTTGGAATTGATTTTTATTCTTGCTTGTTTAGTTTGGGCCTTGTTGAGGAGTTTACGATTATAACTCATTAACCAAATACCACTGAATATTCCAAGTGTACCGAGTCCAAACGATTGATTTGTGTGAAGAATGATATTCGATTTTTCATAACACAGTTATTGTGGCCAAAAGAATTCACGATATTCACGAGATTCGAGGGAAGGGGAGTTATCAAATTAATTTTTACTTTATTTAGTTTTTTTTCTTTTACCCAACAAACATAAGGATACTGATAAACACAGGGCACATGCATTTTCACTTCAATACCAGTATATTATTACACCCTGTCGATATTTCATGCTTTGAATATCACGATTATCGTCAATACCGGTATGTTACGACACATCATGCACACATTCAAAAATTGCCGCCCGAAGAAATGTTACGTCTCTCACACACACACACACACACACACACACACACACACACACACACACACACACACACACACACACACACACACACACACACACACACACACACACTCACACACACTACCCCTAAACCTACCCATCACAGGAAACATTCTGCATTTTTACATTTTCATAAAACATCACTTAGTATGATTTATAAGATGTTTTCCTCATGGGGACCAAAAAATGTCCTTTTTGGATATTGCCATCTTTGTGGGGACATTTTGTCCCCATTAGGTAGGGTTTACCAGGCCACACACACACACACACACACTTCACCCAGCGGCGCTGGCGTTGTGTGTTTAGACACGAGATCAACAATGTCACTAAAGAAGTGTTTCTGGTGTGAGGGAAAGATCCCCTTGTTCAGCTATATAATAGAGCCCTGCGCGGGACTGTTTTCTTAAACCCGCACCCGCCCTCTCCCACTGAATGTATGACCAGTACCGCCCGCTCCCGCAACCTATACGTTCCACTCTGCCCGCTCCCGCGGACTTTAATGTACAGCTTGTGAAAAATGTACACATACTCAGACTAAATATTTGTTCAAGTTAACATCCAGAATAACAGACTTTAAACATGATTGCGTTTAAATAAGATGAAGTAACCGATGCTAAACCAAAGCACCACACATGACAAAAACATTGGGTAGCCTATTTTTTTATGAGCATAATAAAACATTAACCGTTAAAACAAAACTGCAACCAGCGGCACCTCAGGTTTTAGTCTACTGCATACACTCTCGCCAATCGAGTAACTTGGAAATACCTAACCCTAACCTAACACAGAGAACTTTGAAAATAGGCTATATAGTTCAAACAAATTAAATACAAAATGAAATAAATAAAATGGTTAAAAAAACCTCACAGATTTCACATTATAGCTTAAAACCTAGATTACTCAATCAAATGAATTTGATCACCGGGCTTTGTTGCTTTGATTACTCCATATTAATATGAAGGAAAAGTATATTGCTGACTGACTGCGGTCCCAGACTTGTGCGTCTTTCTTCCAAGATCCGCCCACACACAGTGAATGCCCTCTCTGATGGCGCACTAGATGATTTTGTCAAGTAAACAGCCGCTTTAATTTTCTTCTCAACTTATTGCGTTGACTCCATTTCTACTACACACCCAATCTCACCGTTCCCCGCGGGTCTCCTGCACAATTTTCTGACCGCCCACTCCGAAGGAGCCCAAACCCAATGCAGCCCTCTACTATATAATAACCCAGCGTTAAGGGAACAGTGGATGCAGTTTGTGTTTCCGGAGTTCTGCAAGTGTGTGTGTTTGTTCCCGCTCATGAGTCGAAACCGCAGGCGGGAGTGAAACTGCATCAAATGTGTGTGTTTGTTCCCGCTCATGAGTCGAAACCGCAGGCGGGAGTGAAACTGCATCAAATGTGTGTGTTTTGTTGGTGCATATAATGTGAACAACACCAACGTATAGAGAATCAAGAGTTATCCAGGGATAATGCCAATGTTTGTGTGTGTGTGTGTGTGTGTGTGTGTGTGTGTGTGTGTGTGTGTGTGTCTCTTTAGCGCCGCCCACTCCACGCCTCGGCTCGGCTGTTTTCAGAAAGAATCGATACATCATATCAGTCTTTTATAAATATGATAAAACTAAAGACTCTTCTGAGATATGAAGGATCAACACTACTCTACAGATACTCCAGATTAACATGAGACTGGCACAAACTATGTGTGTTATGTACCCTTTAAGATCAACTCTGTTCTTTACATAGAGATATCGTATGGCTTCAGAAGACTTGGAATGCAACATGAGTTAATTTTTATACTGTTTTTGGTCAGTTTTTGGTCAAATACCTGTGACTGTACTTTTTTTTGCCTGTTAATGTTACATGTTTTATAATGTTGAGAGTGGGTAGGTTTAGGGTAGGAGTGGGGTTAGTTGTTCCAAAATATAAAAGTAGCCTATACATATTTATAAAATCATGTCCACTTTTACAAATGCAATGATCTGACGCATTGGGCAAACAACTGAAAGCAGTGGAGTACCCTGCGCTTTGAAACAATGACGCTGAAGGGGTACCCTGTGCGTTATAATGTGATGCCGAGGGGTCCTGACCAAGCGTCAATATGTGACGAGTTGAGAGTGAGAACGCGTGGCTAAAACTGCTGCGGATATTAGGGGAACAGTCTGTTTTTTTTCTCTTGGGGAAAATTTAAACAAAGGGTCCTGAGGAAATTGCATTCACCTCTGAATTTTAGGGGTCATAAAGAGAGTTATTGAAGTATTTCCCTCCGAACCCATGTCAAAGCGATGACATTGGGCCCCGCTATATGTAATAGACTGTTGGAGAAGAAAGACTAAATTTAGCCAACATCTTAAACAAGTCCATATGAACAAAAGACATCTGGTCTGATGGAACCCATCTGATTCTAGTTCCTAACCTTTGCACGAATTTCCTTTTCTTTGAATTTAAAACATTGCATAGTTTGGATCCATTTATTGCATATATACGGTAATGCAATGACAGTAGTTGTTAAGACCTCGTTTTCAAATGCCAAAACTAACGGTGCCAAAATAAATGTTGCAGTTCGTTGTAAACTCCTTTCCAATCTCGTGACCTCCAGCAGGTCTCAATGCATGTTTAAAACAGGACGTGTTTGGCTCTTAAAGTCCTATCTGCTGCCACTTTTGAAACTTTCATTGCATAATTGCCCTTAGTGAAGAAACGTTGAAGGGAATTAAGCAATCCCAACCGTCTCACTGCCTCAGTGCACAATGTTTCTGGGCCACGTTGTGTGTTGAGTCGGTGAACTGCTCTCTATCTCAGAAAGAAATGTAATTTCAGGGACAGAGTTATGGATTGCACTGTGCTGCTTTTTCAATATCCGGCCTCAGCTGGCACGTCAACGGTGTTGTTGTTGTTTCCAGCCTAAGTTTTCATGATTTGACTTTGCTGTAAAAAAAATAATAAAAAAACAGACCACACTAGGGTTTCGTAGCTACTGCAATACTGTGCCAGAAAACAACTAAGCAGCACTGTAAAAAGTTTATAAGGTTGTAACCAGTTTTTGTGTCGATTTTGAGTGATGATTTACTCAGCAATGCACAACATTTGGTGTTTATAATAATGCTGGGAATGGCAGGCTATTGATTCTGTTGTTCTCATATTAAAATAAAACACCAGATATTACATAATGAGCACATGGCATCTGTTATAGAACATTTTTGAAATTATGCATAAAGCTGTTTGAGATCTGTAGACTTCCATGTTGAATTCCGCTTGGAAATTGATCTTGAGATTTCTCTTATTCATTATCTCATTAATTTTGTTCTCTTTGTCTGAAAGAATAACAGAAGGTTGCAGTAATTATCCATAATCCTCAAGCTAAGAGTTTACACACTGGCATACATTTGAAAAGAGAAAAAATAATTATGGATTAGGCTGGACTGGGGCTAAAAATACGGCCCTGGGCAAACCCAGCCCATGCGGCCCACGAGTTCCACCACCAATTTTTTTTGATTGGAGTAAATAAATGAATCAATAAAACTAGGACAGGGACAAATAATGATGGCTATTATTGAATTTACTGCAAATGCAGTTAACAAATTTAATATTGCACTTTTGTCGCATAGAAATGCACTTGACAGTAAAGCACTGATTTTGAGCTATAGGGTGCCGTAAAGTAAATGTACTGCTACTACTCCAAGGATCAGGATCCGGAATGACGTCATCAAGTATATACTCTAAATTTTAAATGTCTGTGGAGGAGCTCTGATCTCATACGTGGTGCCATTTGAAAGCTTAGAGTCTCTACTTTCTGGAGCTATGCATCACTTTGGCATTTGTTTTACATAAAGTATTTACTTATTTACACTAAATTACTCTGGCACCATTTCCACCTGGATTTGGCCTACCCAAATTGAAAAGCTTCCACATACAGTGGTCTCTAAATACACAGTTTTGGTGTCATTTTACAGGAAACCCATTGAAGTTGCATAAAACACTGCTAAAAGTGATAAACATGTGAGTATATGTTGCTGAGCTGTAATAACCCCCCAAAAAATAGGAGTTGAAATGCAAATGAGCTGCTGCTTCCGCCCCCCTTTCTAGAAGAGGGCGGAGCTTCAAGAGCTCATGTTAGCAGCTTCGATTACCTCACGCACGCACTGAAAATATCAGAAAGATATGTCCAAACCGGAGTCGGACAATGATGGAGAGACTCACGAAGAAGTGACAACATGTAGAATGAGACAGGACGTTTCTGAATGGATGGTTGATGAATTTATGAGTTAACTATCTTCAAGTCATTGATTA
>CM031958.1:41022614-41050114 GCA_018749465.1 Paracanthobrama guichenoti
TCTGAGGGCTTCCATTTGGCACCGATTCATTGTCTTTCCAATAGACTTTGTTGGGTCTTACTGTGTTAAGAGGACCGCACTTGAGCAGCAATTCCCAGACACTCTATTCTCCAGCGCTTTCTGGATTTCACTTCTCCTTCAATAGCATTACACTGCAGAAACTCAATTTGAAATGTTTCAGTCCAATGCAAGTTTATTTTGACACAGTATATCCAATTCTCTCTGCTGTTTCCCCTTCTATCTCTGTACGAGTTGAAGAAAGTGCATTACATTATTTCCTCTCCTTCATGGCATTTCAAACTTAATTCTGTTTAAGGAGAACTTATAAAATATCTGACCTCTCTTTTCTACACTTTCCATAAGCACACTATTCAAATTAACTAGTTTTAAGGGTTTTTTTTTTAGACTATGTAAGTCACTATAAACTGTGACTGAATAGAAAAGAGCTGCATGAAGATTTTCCATTTGAATCCTACAGAAGAAAGAAATAGGTTTGTAATGACATGAGGGTGAGTAAATGATGAGAAAAAGTCTACATTTTTGCTCATATTTCTTCTTCTTGAGTCTTCAAAGCAAGTTGAGAGGTGCTTTGTGTAAATAAACACATGCGTTGCTTAGTGTAGTTAAAGGTGTCCTATAATGCCCCTTTTTACAAGATGTAAAATAAGTCTCTGATGTCCCCAGAGTGTGTGTGTGTGTGTGTGTGTGTGTGTGTGTGTGTGTGTGTGTGTGTGTGTGTGTGTGTGAAGCTTCAGCTCAAAATACCCCACAGATCATTTTTATAACATGTTAAAATTTTCACTTTTTGAGGGTGAGCAAAAAGTGCAGTTTTAGTGTGTGTCCCTTTAAATGCAAATGAGTTGCTGCTCCCCACCGCCTTTCTAGAAGAGGGCGGAGCTTCAAGAGCTTGTGTTAGCACCTCCGATTACCTCACGCACACACACACTGAAAATATCAGAGACTGTTCAGACTTTTATGTCCAAACCGGAGTCGGACAATGATGGAGAGACTCATGAAGAAGTGACAACATGTAGAATGAGACAGGACGTTTCTGAATCAATGGTTGATGAATTTATGAGTTAACAATCTTCAAATCATTGATTAGCATATTCTGTCATGATAATCTATAAACCGCTGGTGTGGGAACTGTTGTGAGATGAGCCAGAGAATATCTGCTTCATGAAGAGAGAACAGGGATAGTTTAGTTTAATTACGGTTATAACTTATGTTGTCATCTTGCTTTATGACATGCTATTGCTTTTGTGTTCGTGCTGTATCAATAAACGTGAAAGACGGACGACAGCTTGAGCGACTCCCAAATGTGCTCAACTACAATAACTCTTCCTCTTCTCACCATGTTGTGTGTTCCCGGGGGCCGGGTTTATGTAAATGTTAGGGTTAGTGATGTCACTAACCCGTGAAGAAGCTCGTTGTAGTCCCTACCAGCCATTTGTTGTAGTCCTTAAAAAGCGATTTCTGTAAAAGTAATTATCTCCCTTTGCTTTGAACTTTGAGTGTCGAAACTTTGCAGATTGTTTATGCTCAAACATTACCACCCCATAATAATCAACCACCCCTTTAAATATTCCTCCTTTACTGAGTGTTTTTTGTGCTTTAAATCATTTCATTGCTTCTTTCTCCACCTCACGTTGTTCCAAACTTACTTCTGTGACACTACATGAGGGTGAGTAAATCATGTTACTAATTTTTGCCTGTATTGTTATGATTCTTCTAAGAAAATCAAGAGATGCTTTGCATAAATAAATACATGTTGCATAGTCGAATGTTAAATATTTTTGTGCTTTAAATCATGCAAACACTTCATCACTCCTTCACCCCTCACTGTGCTTTCTCATTTTATTGTAACAATGCAAACTGGATTTATTTCTCTTGAAGCGTGTGACCGTTTACTGAAATTGAAGGGATGCGTTGTGTTTGTGGCATCACTGGGATTGAAACCGTGTGCGTCGCCCCCCCTTCCCTTGTCATCACTCAAGGCCTTTTCTGTACAGCTCTCTGACTGGTAATTACAAGCGCTCATCTGTGTCTGCCTAATAAACATCCCGCTGGAATTCCTCAAGGACGCACTTCCCCCAGAATCCCACACAATGACCATTTCTCAGCTGTCATTTAAGCAGCGTCCCGTGCAACCCTCGTCCTTCCATCCCGTCTTCTGTTCTCTTTGTGTTGAGATGGTGGCAGATACAGAAAGAGATAGCAATTCCGGTTAATTGAGAAATTTGTTAATGTTTCTTCTAGAATAATTGGTCCTATTTATAGTTTTTTATGTGACGTCACATTCTTATAGAAATGCCCACCTGGAGGGCAAAACAAGGCTTTCCTCCATTGACCAGTCAGTTTTACCAGGTTTGTAGTAAGTACTAAGACAGTGATATTAACAGACAAATTTCAATATACACCTTATTGGTGATGCACACTATATAAAGGCACACTAAATGAATGCAACACACAGTTTCTCGTTAAGCATTTTCCCATAGAAAAGCATTATAAAGAAAACGCCATGACCATTTAGCATGTTGCATTCATATTTTGGGCTCATCTGCTCGCCTGTATATAGTATGCATCGTAATTGGGTGTTTTAATATCACTGTTTTAGTACATTAAGGCACTGTTTTTCGTGTTAAGTGTTTTGTTGTGCTATTTGTGTTGATTTAAATACAGTAGCAGGTCCTGTATATGGATCACACGTACCCAGAACTTGCATTTTGTTCACATATTTTAATTTTTAATTAAAATATGTGAGTCTAAATATCTAAATATTCATGGATTGAAACAGATGGAAAATTGACAGGCCTGTGCTGCAGTTGTATGGATGCTTTGCCCTCCAGGGCTGAATCCAAAATCGCCCAGCCATTTGTAGTGGTGTCCGAAACCATAGTGAATGTTTTTGAGTGCACTCATTCTATCCCACAATGCACCGCAATAACGAGTGTACAACTGATGAACACTCACTGGCTGTCCGAATTCACTCAATCGTTTTTATTCGCTCCTTCAAGTGAAGTGTATTAGTGAACTAACATAGGGAATAGTGAATGAGGGTATAGGGGGTGATTTTGGATTCAGCCCAGGTCTCTGTGCCAGTCACATGACTAAAAACCGAATGAATTCGGTTCAATGATTAAGTCTGGACTCTATCGCAGCTTTCATTGGTCAAGGACCTCCCAAGAGGATGTTTGACTGACATGTAACGCAACCAATCACAGTTCGTTTTGTTCTGTGTCATGTTTAGGGGTGTGAAAGTGTAAAGTCGCTGCAATAACAGACCAGCGTGCATCTATAAATTATTAATTCAAGAACGATGTGCAAGTTTACAATGGAGACACGAACTTCACATACGTTTGAAAATCCAGCGTTTGGTCACTCATGGTAAGCGCTCACTGTCTCAGTTGTAAACACGACGGGCGTTCTTCTTCCATGAGGGAGTTTGGTGTCACGGCATTTGTTTCCAGTCGGACCGTTAAAGAACGCAACACACATGTCTCGCGGACATCCTGTACAATTCAACCAATCAGAGGACGACTTCGAAACTCCTGAAGTGTTTCCAGATAAGTGTCCCATATGCATCAGACGTTCAGTCCGTGGGCGTGGTCTTTTTTTATACTGTTTTGCATCTCAAAATCAATTTTTTTTGTTGTCTTTAGATTGACCTAATATCAGGTCAGACCAGAATTATTAGTATTATTTATTTATTTAGTATTACTATTATAGAATTTGGTAATATCTTGAATTAATATTTTCATTTCATCTTTTGTGCTTTTGTCATTTTTATTAGTTTTATTAGCTTTCATTTATTTTTATTTTAAACTTTTTTTCATCCTGTATAGCAGGGATGGGCACTTCCAGTCCTGGTGGGCCACTGTCCTGCAGAGTTTAGCTCCAACCCACATCAAAGTCTCCTGCCTGTAGCCTTCTAGTAATCCTGAAGACATTAATTAGCAGGTTCAGGTGTGTTTGATTAGGGTTGGAGCTAAACTCTGCAGGACAGTGGCCCACCAGGACTGGAAGTGCCCATCCCTGCTATACAGCGGGTCCTTAAAAAGTCTTAAATAAAACTTTTCCTAATAAAAGGCCTTAAAAAGTATTAACTTGTCTTAAATGCATATTTGATGAGTCTTAGATATCTTTGGTCACATTACCACTAAAATTTCTCCAGTCTGACGGACCCCAGTGACTGTTTACAATCATTGGACAGACCGAAGAAGATTTTTTTTTTCCACGTAAGAAGGTCAGGTTAACAATTGTATGTAAATTGACGTCTCTAGTCTGCGCCCATTGCAAATCACGCCCTTTTTATTTCCTTTCCCGGGGTCAGTGCGTCTACCTTGGGTTGTTTTGCCAAGTGAATAGTGTAAATGCAGATATCGGATATGTGTCACTTTTAAAAGAAGATGTAAGCTGTTCAAAAATATAGTCAACAAATCAGAACTGGGCATCAAGACCTGCAGTTTAAATACTCGTTAATGGAACAAAATGGCATGAAAATCATTTGGTTGCAGTATTTTTCCTTAGCAAGAGACATTTTACTTGTGCAAACACAGGAAAACTTCTACAGAAGAGTTTCATCTTTATGAAAGTCATCCTTTTGTAGCCGTGACAGTAGCTGGGGAAGGATAAAGATCATCAATCTTTGGTTCAGTGGCTTCCTGCCGATTTATTGGGCTTTCAGTGTCAAAGGTTGACGATGTGCACATTCTTTCCTGGCATTAATGGCTGTATGACAGCTGTTAGAAAACAGTAAATAACCTTGAGCTTTTGAGTGCCCGAGAGTTCAGCTAAATTTACGGACGTGGGATATCCTGTGGAAGATCTTTGACGCTGGAACGGTATCAAGAATTTTAGAGACGGTCCCTGAAAAACATCATAAAGGCTAGTGGCGTAACAGCAGCTCGATGTTGATAGTGGTTCAAAAGGTTAAGTGAGAACTACAGCTGAGCAATGTGAAATTAAGCAACATAGTGAACAGTGGGATTCAGTCGATGTGTTGATTTGTCATGCGTCATCACATTTAGAAATGTTTCAGGTGTTTAAGTAAAAATACACCCATCAAAAGTTGGGGATCAGTAAGATTCATGTTTTTAAAAGATGCAAGGCTTGATCAAAATACAGTATACATTGTGAAATATCATTACAGTGTAAATCAGCTGTTCTCTGTGTGAATATATAGTAAAGTGTGATTTATTCCTGTGATCAAAGCTGAATTTATCATCATTACTCCAGTCTTCAGTGTCACATGATCCTTCACTGATCATTCTCATATGAGGATTTTCTGCTCAATCATCTTTTCTTATCAATATCATAACAGCATAATATTTATTATGTTGAACATCATTTTGCTGTTCAATATTTTGTGAAAACTGTGATAGAGGCTCTTTTTCAGGATTCTTTGATGAATAGAACAGAATTTATTTGAAATTAAAATCTTTTGACATTATAATTATGTCTTTAATGCATCTTTGCTGTAAAAAGTATGAATTTATTTTCGAGAGAAAAACAAAAAACTTATTTTGGTGCATAAACATGGCTTTGATTTTTTTAACTAGAGTTGTATCATGTTTAGTTCTTACATTGAATGTTTTGAATAGACTTTGCAACAATGGATGTTTGTTTGAAATCTTATTAACCGTCAATTTAAGGTATTATTTAGTGCTGTCAAACTTAGTGTGTTAATACATGCAATGAATTTTTTTCAGTTTAACGCATTCATTTTTTAATGCAATTAACGCAGCATTCGTTTTTCTGTCATCCTTTGACTAGCGTTACATTATATGATCACACTCTTATTCATGCAAATGCTTTTAAACCATTCATGCGCGACAAGACAGAAGAGAATGCGCTGTCTGTGAATGTCCTGACTATGACACACACACACACACACGCACACACACACACACACACACACAGGCACACGCAAACACACACACACACACACACACAGACACACACACCATCCATGCATATTGAATATCGTCATTAGATGTAAAATATCAAGATGTTTTTGAGCTGTATGGTCCAGCTCTAGGCATAAACACAGTTCAGACTGTGATGATGATGTTAATGGAGTGAAATGCTGAGCGAGTACATAAATCCATTAAAAAGCTCAATATCAGGCCCACGCTGCTCAACCCGGCCTGTCGATGATCCAGCCTGTCTGAAATGAACTTGCCCATGAATTGACGTTTGAAGAGGTTGGCGTCTTAAGACTAATCAGAAGCGCACAGGAATCACTTGGCAGTGTGTTGAGCACATGGTCTCTTTACAATAGTGTGTATGCATCCCGTCTAAAGCTGTGTGTGGTTCATGCTCACCCCCGTCCGTGTGTATCCACAGGATTCAATTAATCCCTCTCACGGAGGCATCTTCCCTCCCTCTCTCTCTCTCTCTCTCTCTCTCTCTCTCTCTCTCTCTCTCTCTCTCTCTCTCTCTCTCTCGCTCCCAGGAAATGTGATTACAGACAATGTTTTGCTCCCTGTAGGAGTTTCACACGGCCGTGTTATTTCCTCTGGCACAGACATTATCAGCGAGACAAACTCGCCTGTCCCGACTCTCCAGTCGATATCTGCATCCCAAAGCCACCTTTGTCATTTTAATTTTGTCTCTGCTGACTCTGCTGCCTGCGGTACGCGGGGCGTATGTTTTCGCAGAGGCCCGGCTCGTTTTAAACTCGCGTGTATCAAATCCATATTGACCCACCGTGCTGAAGGCTTAAGAAGCTCTGGCAGAAATCGATGGCCTCCACCTCCGAGATCGGCTTCATCTGTACTTTCCGATCCTTCACCGTGCGGCTCTGCTGATTCATGTTTACAAAAACTCACTCTGCGCCAAACCCCCCCAATTAACGGCCGATTGGCTAAACTGAAGGGAGCGAGACAGCTGTGGGTTATAAATATGGAAAGAGAGAAACAAGAGCCTGATGGCGTTTGAGATTATTGGATTTATTACATTAGTTTCCAATTCGTTCTGTGTTACTGTCCGTACTGATGATTAAAACAGCGAGATGCTGGATATTGATCTCTGTCAGCATTCATTGCTTTATTTTGGTTAACTTTACAGCCTTTTATTCTGTTGCCGTCATACTGTCAATTAGAAATTGGCATTATTGCACATGGGCTTTGTTCAAAAACCTGAACTGCCAATACTTACACTCTTAGAAAAAAAAAGATTCAGTGGGATTCTATATAGAACACTAGAGTTCTAAATGTTCTAAATAAGGAGATGACATGACACTTGCAATACTTTCATGTTTCATTGGTTACGAGCTGTTTAATTCACGAGCTGTTTAATTCATAAAATGCAATGAAAATAAAAAATTAATTGAAACTAAATCCATAAAGTGATCCCATGATGAGAACCCTAAAAGGTTCTATGTATGTAGCGCCTGACAGAACCCTTTATAGCACCAACTGTAATCGCTGGTGTTCTTATTACTCTTCTTTTTCCATTTCTTCTTCTGCTCTTGAAGTCTATGGCAGCTCATAGAACCGCTTGGGGGAAAGTTGTGAAATTTGGCACACAGATAGAGGACAGTCTAATCTGTCAACATGGAAAAATTGGAGTCTCTAAGTCAATCCAACATCCACCAACTGTCCAAAGTTGCACTCATGTTTATGCTAATAACTTTTGAAGCGTAAGTGCTAGGGAAAAAAACCCTTTTCCTCTGATTCCTTGGCTAAAGACTTTTCAATTCCGCCATTTGGAATATTCCCGAAAAACCTACTTTTTAAAACTCCCTCTAGGCTGTTGCTCAGCTTTTCATGAAAATTGCAGACAAAAAGTCGATTTGCAGACAAAAAGTCGAACAAATTTTACGTAGCGTTTGTAAAATAGACATAAGACTGTATCTCCACAATGCTTTGTTGTATTCTGAACAAACTTGGTACATATCATCACAAGCATGACCTGAGGCTACATACTACGTCCGGAGAGGTCCAGAGAGCCAAAGAAAATGGCTTTTTTGCTTGTAACTTCTGAACGGTTTGCCTAAAAATCAAAAAGTGGTCTAGTTAGATTTGGGGTGGCATGTTGAGTCAAATGATATCCAATTTCAAAAATACATATTGGCCATTTTGGGAGTCAGCCATTTTGAATTTTGTTGTAAAATACTGTATTTTATGGACGCATTTGCATATCGTTACGAAACTCTGTATGAGTCATCAGCACAATGCCCTGAAAGAGCCTGAGAAGTTTCGGACAAATGGTTTGCATGCTTATAACTTTATATGTGGTAGACTTGTTTTCACGGGAGTCATCTCCTTGGATTCTTGAATCCTTGCCGAGTCCAACAATTCCAAACATGTTAAGCTTTGCCTTATGGTTAGTGCAACTTTGTGAACTTTGATTTAGCGCTTAAACAACTTTTGCAAAATTGTGATCATAGCAGGTTGACAGAATGTTAAAGGTCAAATGTCAACATTTTGATAGTAAGTGGCAAAAAAATGCAAAGTCGCGCATGGGTAATTTTTTATATGCTCAAACATATAAATGTCTATAACTCCTAAACAAAATGAGATATTTTCACCAAATTTGACACACTTATCTATGGGCGCACTCTGAGGACTGGGCTGGATTGTGTCACTTGGTGGCGCTATAATTGAACAAAACATGAAATTGCCACTAACTACAGTACAGTATTATGATGTAAATTGCTATATTTTATGAATGCATTGGTGTATCATTACTAATCTCAGTATGTGCTATTGGCACCATACCCTGAAGGTACTCAAAAAGTTTCAAGACAACACCACATTGTGGTCTAAAGTTATAAGGAAATAAAAAAGTGCTAATAGCTTTTGATTAATTAAGCCTATTGTCATGGTTTTAATGGCTTCCTTGGGTCATGCTGAGAACGTAGGTACCAATTTTACCATAGTCGGCCAAACTTCCTGTCCACCATTTTGATTTCCTCTTTAAAACCTACTTTTTCAAACTCCTCCTAGACCGTTTGTACAAATTTCACCAAATTCGAGTCAGATCATCTTCAGACTGCGATGACAAGTTATGGATTTCATGTCGATAGACGAAACCGTTATCGTACAGCACAGCAACAAAGTTGATGGCATGATGCCAAAATGACTGAGGCTTTATCTCTGCAGTGCCTTGACATATTGACTCCAATCTTTGTATGTGTTTTGTTCACTTTACTCTGACCACACCACATCAGTTTCATAACTGCACCATCTATTGGTTGAAAGTGATAAACCATTAAATCATTTTATTAGTGACAGTATACATGATTTTTCAGCATCTTAAAATTTCTTTAATTGCTCATCGTTGCAGTTGGTCTGATACTCCCAGCCATGTCTTTGCTGCTCGCAGCTATATTTCTATATGGAACCTTTTTCTCTAAGATCTCCTAAGTAACATTGCCCGACTGCGACCTGCTCTCCACACTAAAGATACAGAAACTCTAATCAATGCTTTAATAACATCACATCTCGACTACTGTAATTCACTGCTTATTGGGCTTCCCGCTAGAACAATCGCTAATATGTACAAAATTCTGCTGCCAGAGTCATCCATCAAGTCAAGAAATCGGATCACATTACCCCTTTGCTCTCTAATCTACATTGGCTACCTGTTTCTGTCCGCATCCAGTATAAATTCCACTGTTAACTTTTAAATGTCTGCATGGACTTGCTCCCCATTATTTATCTGAACTTCTGCACTGGTGTTCTCCTCCCCGTTCTCCCCGTTCTCTCCGGTCATCTGACTCTAGACTACTCACTGTACCTCGTTCCCGTCTTTCTACTATGGGTGGTAGATCATTCAGTGCTGTGGCTCGAAACTCTGGAGCTCTCTCCCTCTTTCTCTGCGCGACACGGATACTATACCCTCATTCAAATCTCAACAAAAAACATTTCTTACAGTATTTCCATCCCTCCTCTGCTTAGAGTTGTTTTCTCTTCTGTATATTTGTATGCTTATGTTCCACATTGTATATGTATGTTTATATTGTGTATGTATATTTTGTGTACAGCGACCTTGACCTTGGGAAAGGTGCTATATAAATAAAATGTATTATTATTATTAAGAGTTTAGACAGCATCATTAAGTCTGTACAAATCATGATTATAGGATGCCTTCTTTTGTCCAAATTCAATGGCATTTAGAAACATAATCCATCCAAGAGAGTGTATGAGGGAAATGTTGAATTGTTTTCATTCTGATAAAAATAATTGGATTCAGACAGTGAGTCATTAAAAAGCATGGTGTTTTGAGAAAAATGTTAATTTACATTCATTCACTTCCCAAAATTATTGCTGTTAAATGGAAACAAAGTGTACATAGTATGTGTGTGTGCTGACTGTTGCATGCACAAATCCTTCTCTACATTCATCCTTCTTTTATCAAACTTTGTATTGCAACACCTCTCATGTTTCTGCCATCTCAGGATGAATCGATTTGTTGTATCCCTCAATTCTCAATTCTGGTTTGCTTAAAAAAAAAAATCTGCTTAAAGAATAAATGTAAATATTTATTAGAATGTCACAAACTATTGAAATTGTTTGTGAGTTGAGCCTCCCAAGCAGCCTATGTAGAGCGCTCCAGATTAGGCTCAGATGGGACTTTTTTTCATTTTGGGGGTAAAAAAAGCAGAATTTAGATGAATGGATTAGGGTGGCCTATTCGTGTAACTGTAAAAGCACTGGGGTGGTAACTAAAAGGTTTCGATTAAGGGTGTTCACAATTTTTGCCGTTTTCATTGTTAGAAGTTGTGAATGGTACCCTAATTCTGAACCGTACCGTACCACTTTTTTGGCACCCTTCCGTTGGGGTAACGAGGACAGTAGTCTGGTGCTAAAGGGTGGAGCTAGACTTTCTGCAGAACGTTGATTGGTTGACAGGGAATCGTCACTACAAGCTACAAGGAGAATGACAACACAAGAGGCGCTGTTATTGTGTCACAAAATGTCATTTTAAGAGTTTTTCAGGTGAGAGTGTACTTGTTTAAAACTCAAATCTGTGGTTTATTTATAAAGATAATTGAAAAAGTTTGATTGAGTGATCCAGGCGATCAGCGGGCGCTCAACGCTCATTAACCCCGCAGAGAGCAGCCTTACCTCGGCTAGTCCTTCTGACGTTTGCGCTGGCTCTGATGTCCTGTAGTGGTTAAACAGGAGACATAATTCATCTTTGGTCTCATGAATCGATAATTTGTCAACTTTATATATTTAAGTTATTTAACTTCATCGTTGTTTACTAGAGCGTTGACTTTTCTATGTTTGACTGAATTGTTTGCTCTATTTCTTATTGTATATCTTCTTGTACCTTTTGCTTATATCTTTATAATGGCTATTATTGAATCATTAAATGACATTTAACAAAAATAGACAGGGTTGTGTTTTGTCATATTTAATAATTTATTACCATGAAGATAGTACATATGCACTTATTGTCTGAACCACATATTAATATGTTTAATATTTAAAAAATGTAAACGAAAAGAGGCAGGGTTGTGTTTTATATTTCGTTTTGTTATAAATATAGGACTACATGCAGTGAAGATAATCAATGTATGCGTTGCCTGAACCACATTTGTGTGGCTATTATGTTTAAGATTTTTTAAATGAAAATGAAAAGAGGCAGAGTGCTGTTTTATAGCATATTTTGTTTTATTGTTGCCTGAACAACGCGGCTGTACATTTGCAGAATTACCGGACTTGCGTCCTTGGGAGTTCATTCTCCTGAGTCGGCAAGTCTGCGTACTTGGCATTGAGAAACGCCTAATGTCAGCGCTTGTCTTCTTGTGACAAACAGCCACATGCCATCATGTTCTTCTTCGCGCCAAAATGGCGTTGATCGCTACTACTGTTGGTGGTGGAAACGCAAGCCAGATCAGGGTTTACCTTCCCGAATCGTACTGTACTGTACTATACTCAGTGTTGGGTAAGTTACTCTAAAAAGTAATTCATTACTAGTTACTAATTACATATTCAATAGTGTAATTAGATTACCATACAAATTACTCTCTCCAAAAAGTATTTAATTACTTTTAATTACTGCTTTCTAAATCCTCGACTAGTTAAGTAATTCAAGGATAGACATGAAATGGCTCTTTTAATTCATTCAAAAACATAATATAAAACTACATCAATTATTCTTATTAACTGACCAAAGTATTACAAGTATGAGAAGGATGGATAAAAACATGCATTTTAAAGTTACACTGTACATTTTGATGTTAATTCCACTATTGTATTATAAATAATTGTTATACAGTCTATAAACAGTATTTAGTTCAATTACACAAAAAATAAGAGTAATCCCTTACTTTACTTTTGCAAAGGAAAAGTAATTAAATTACAGTAACTAATTACTTAGTAACTAGTTACACCCAACAACTGTCTGGACCAAAGCAGAAAATGATACATTTAGTCCTGGTTAGCTCATTTTTAACACAAAAAATAATAATCATTTATGATGTATATTTTGCGAAGGAACATTACTGAACATCCAAAACTATGCTGTGTGCTGTACCACACCTGTACCGAACCCCATCCTCTGATGGGAATGCATCTCCCATGATGAGAAAAACATGTGTGCTTGAGCAATCTATCCTTTTTAGGTTTGCTTCTTGTGACATCACATTCTGTTTTTGGTTTGTTGATGCCTTTGTGTTGCGTTCATATTTCAGTTGAACCGCACCAGTTTGTTTGGAAGCTGAACAGGTGGGTCTCGGTCCCCTTGTTTGATGCGCACCAGGGTTCGGATGGCAGCATTCACACAACCGCACTAACAGAGCAATCACACCTGGGTTCATTTTAATCCAACCAAACCTGCCGAGTGTGAAGACAGCCTAAGAGATCTATGAACCGTCACTGTTGTGCCCATGAGCGAGTCATTTAACCACTTAACCTCCTGTTTACCCCAGTGACTGTCCCTGTAGTAAGTGCACTGTAAGTCACTTTGGGTAAAAGCATCTGCTAAATGACTAAATGACACGGTGGGTGTGTTCTTGTTCCTTTTGTGCTGCTTTTTAAAAATATAAAAATGATACTTTACTTACAGGACATGTGCCAAAACTAAGTAGTTGTGTAAAAGTTCAGATCTTCCACTGATAATTCCCAGCACTTCTTCTAAAATATCTTTACATTAGTCTACAATATTGCCGCAGCCGCTTATTTCTTCCTGTTTGACATCTGGTGTAGTCCGTGAGTTGAACATGCTGGAGTGGAGATGATGTCAGGCCCACATAAGAGTTTAATTATCAGCTGTTCAGCTGGGAAACGGTTCTGTAGAGTTTGGCTACATTCATCTTTTTCCTCTCATCCCGAGACTTCTCCATGAAAGGAAATGGTGTGTTCTTGCGTAATGTGTGACGGGGCAGTTATAATTCGAATTAAAACAAACTCAATCACTTATTACTGATGTTCAGCATGTTTTTTTACCATTTCACTGTATAAAATGTATAATTTATAATTGCTTATTTAGTTCAGAAATAGAAACATAACAAAATTTTTAATTTTCTGAAGAATATGAGTTGTGCTTTTCTGCATAGAAGTCGATGCTAAAGAGTTTTGGGTTCTGCTTAGGTATTCTGAGTGGTTTTTAGCACATTAATAATGTGGTTGCTAGGGTGTTCCAGATGGTTGCTAAGTTGGTTGCTCAGGTTATTAATATTCTGGGGGTGTATTACAGAAAGATCCTAACCTTAGAATTCTATTTTATCTGTTTGGGAACCATGCCAGTTTCTGTTTGGACCTCATTTAGGACAAAAGCTATTACAGAATAACATTTCCTAAGTGCATTATCTTATCTTAACTACAGATAGGATAAGGGTATTACAGAAGCATCCTAAAAACCTAAAAACTGTCTTAAATACAAAGTTCTGTCATGAAACTCTAGATGGCGCAGGCTGATCGGTGCTTGCGATCGCATCATTCTGTATAGGGCACAGCTGATTTGTTCCTGCTGTATCAGTAGCCGATGAGTTAGCTGCTCAAATTTCAAATACTTGGTCAGCATTTGTAGCATGCTTTTAGAAACCCTCTATAACCCTATACAGCAATAAAAGCAGCAGCAGCAGTAATAACCAACAGCAGCAGCAGCAGCAGTAATAACCAACAGCAGCAGCAATAACAACAGCAGCAGCAATAACCAACAGCAGTAGCAATAACAACAGCAGCAGCAATAACCAACAGCAGCAGCAGTAATAACCAACAGCAGTAGCAATAACAACAGCAGCAGCAGCAATAACAGCAGCAGAAGCAGTACTAACCAACAGCAGCAGCAATAACAACAGCAGCAGCAGTACTAACCAACAGCAGCAGCAATAACAACAGCAGCAGCAGTAATAACCAACAGCAGCAGCAATAACCAACAGCAGCAGCAATAACAGCAGCAGCAATAAGGGTGCAGATCCACTTGTCTGTGCGATACTTCTGTTGCGCCGCACTCCACGTTATTCCTATGGGTGATGTCAAGCGACTTTAACGCTCCCGCAAAGCATCCCGGAAAGGCTGCGCTGCATTTGAAAAAATGCTGCGCGTCAAAAAAGCTGTCCGAGGCCCATCTTTATGCAAATTAATAAGTTGAACACGACGTGACTATCCAATAGAAGTAGAGCACATGGGGGAAGTCTCTCGCAGGTATAAAACACAACATTCCTCGCTGGCTCAAAAGCTCGCCCATAGCGGTAAACTTCAGGAACATCCATCAACGTACAAATGAGGGGAAGCATTGCAACACCACACTTCAGTTGTGTCGCAAAAGTGGATCTGTACCGTAACAGCAGCAGCAGTAGCAATATCAGCAGCAATAACAATAACAGCAGCAGCAATAACAGCAGCAGCAACAATAACAGCAGCAGCAATAACAACAGCAGCAGTAATAACCAACAGCAGCACCAGCAATAACAGCAGCAGCAGCAGTAATAACCAACAGTAGCAACAATGACAACAGCAACAGTAATAACAACAGCAGCAGTAATAGCCAACAGTAGAAGCAGCAATAGCAACAGCAGCAGCAGTAAACAACAACAGCCATAACAGCAGCAGCAGCAATAACAACAGCAGCAGCAGTAATAGCAGCAGCAATAACAACAGGAGCAACAGCAATAACAACAACAGCAGCTGTAATATCAATAACAGCAGCAGTAATAACAACAGCAGCAGTAATAACCAACAGTAGAAGCAGCAATAACAACAGCAGCAGCAGCAGCAGTAATAACAACAGCAGCAATAACAGCAGCAGCAATAACAACAGCAGCAGCAATAACAACAACAATAACAGCAGCAGTAATAACCAACAGTAGAAGCAGCAACAACAACAGCAGCAGCAGTAATAACAACATCAGCAATAACAACAGCAGTAGCAGCAATAACAACAGCAGCAGCAGCAGCAATAACAACAGCAGCAGCAGTAATAGCAGCAGCAGCAGCAGCAATAACCAACAGCAGCAGCAATAGCAACAGCAGCAGCAGCAATAACAACAGCAGCAGCAGCAGTAATAACCAACAACAGCAGCAATAACAACAGCAGCAGCAATAACCAACAGCAGTAATAACCAACAGCAGCAGCAATAACAACAGCAGCAGCAGCAGTAATAACCAACAGCAGCAGCAATAACAGCAGCAACAGCAGTAATAACAAACCGCAGCAGCAATAACAACAGCAGCAGTAATAACAACAACAGCAGCAGCAATAACAACAGCAGCAACAATAACCAGCAGCAGTAATAACCAACAGCAGCAGCAATAACAACAGCAGCAGCAGTAATAATAACAGCAGCAGCAGTAATAACCAACAGCAGCAGCAATAACAACAGCAGCAGCAGTAATAACCAACAGCAGCAGCAATAACAATAGCAGCAGCAGTAATAACAGCAGCAGCAATAACAACAACAGCAGCAATAACAACAGCAGCAGCAGTAATAACCAACAGCAGCAGCAATAACAACAGCAGCAGCAGCAGCAATAACAGCAGCAGCAGCAGTAATAACAACAGCAGCAGTAATAACAGCAGCAGCAGTAATAACCAAAAACAGCAGCAGCAATAACAACAGCAGCAGTAATAACCAACAGCAGCAGCAGTAATAACGCATCGCCAGTGAAAATCACTTGGGTGTGAACTCAAAGACGCGTTGAAAACGACTCAAAAACATTGGCGATATGATGTGCACAGGCCTTAAATCTTGCGCACGATTTAGCAAATCGAGGGAACAAAATAGTAAACCAAGGGAATGAAATAGTAAATCGTGTCAGACCCATCGCTGCAACCTTTAATGCTACGGGAGTAGATCTAAATATAATTTTATAATCAACACTTTTCATGATTAGTTAATCTCAACAGCTGTAATAGTAAAAACGCAGTAAAAGTTTTTGAGAGAGTTCCTCAAGTAATACTTAATTTATATGCAAAGATGTTAGCCAATCACAGCAGTGGGTATTTACACTGAAGTCTCTCAGCAGCCAATCATAGCCGGGGCATTTACACTGAAGTCTCACAGTAGCCAATCACAGCAGTGGGCATTTACACTGAAGTCTCACAGCAGCCAATCACAGCAGTGGCCTTTTACACTGAAGTCTCACAGCAGCCAATCACAGCAGTGGACGTTTACACTGAAGTCTCACAGCAGCCAATCACAGCAGTGGCCTTTTACACTGAAGTCTCACAGCAGCCAATCACAGCAGTGGGCGTTTACACTGAAGTCTCACAGCAGCCAATCACAGCAGTGGGTATTTACACTGAAGTCTCTCAGCAGCCAATCATAGCCGGGGCATTTACACTGAAGTCTCACAGTAGCCAATCACAGCAGTGGGCATTTACACTGAAGTCTCACAGCAGCCAATCACAGCAGTGGCCTTTTACACTGAAGTCTCACAGTAGCCAATCACAGCAGTGGGTATTTACACTGAAGTCTCACAGCGGCCAATCACAGCAGTGGGCGTTTACACTGAAGTCTCACAGCAGACACGCCCCTTGAAGCAGAGCGTTCAAGTCAGAGGCTAAAATCAGGGTAGAAAATGGCTTTTATTTCTAAATTATGACCATTTTGATATAAAAATCCTACTAACATTAAAAGTGCACCCCAGGAAACATTATAAAATAATAAATTTTAAAAATGCCGTCTTATAAATCTTCGGTATTGTAGTGTGCATTTTGTAATGTCCATATAAATGAGTGCAGGGTGAGTTACATGCCAAATACTTTTGATTGTTGTTCAGGGTCACAGTTTGAAAACACATTTCATTTTTCTCTGAATGTTTTGCTGCTGTCGTTTGATTGGATTCAGCACATTTGGTTAAATGTCAGTGATCTGCCATTGTGAAATGTTGAGACACTTTTAGTATTTAGCACTCTGATAAGATCTTCCGTGCGACTACTGTTGGAAGCACTAACGCTTCTTTGAGCCCCAATGATATGAAACGCTTCCCTGAGCCCTAATAAACAACGTCCTTGTTTTCTCTTAGCTCTACATATTTGCACGCAGCAAAAATCTTATTAAAAAAGAATGGCATGAGAGAGTAACAGCTCGAGGAGGACGGCGTTCGCCAGAGCGTTTAATCTCTGCTCTGAGTGAAGTGAGGAGGTGATGCAGATAGAAACGTGATCCGGATCACACTGCCGTTACCTCACTGAAAATGTGCTTTTAATAAAATCACTTTATGGGAATACTTGGACTTGTGAATACAAGGGCCAACACAAGAATACGTCGTTATCACAAGATTATCAATGCATACTGAGGAAATATGCCATAAGAGGCTCTGTGCTACAGTGAGTTTACTGTTAGGAGTGTTTGAGGCATTTTAAGCATTAATCTGTGTGATTTACATTAGAAACATCACAGAATATCATCATATCTGCAGGTATTACCAGTCAGACTATCCATCCATCCATCCATCCTTGCCCATCTATCCAGCCATCATCGATTCATCTTGTCCGTCATTCCATCCATCCATCCATCCATCCATCCATCCATCCATCCATCCATCCATCCATCCATCCATCCATCCATCCATCCATCCTTCCATCCATCCATCCATCCATTCATCTTGTCCGTCATTCTATCTATCCATCCATCCATCCGTCTATCCATCCATCTCGTCCATCCATCCATCCATCCATCCATCCATCCATCCATTCATCTCGTCCGTAGATCGATCGATCGATCGATCCATCCATCCATCCATCCATCCATCCATCCATCCATCCATCCATCCATCTCGTCCGTAGATCCATCCATCCATCCATCCATCCATCCATCCATCCATCCATCCATCCATCCATCCATCCATCCATCTCGTCCGTCCATCCATCCATCCATCCATCCAGCCATCCATCTATCTCGTCCGTCATTCTATCCATCTATCCATCTCATCCGTCTATCTATCCATCTTGTCCATCCATCCATCCATCTCGTCCATCCATCCATCTTGTCCATCCATCCATCTATCCATCCATCTATCTCATCCGTCATTCTATCATCGATCCATCTCATCCGTCTATCCATCAATCTTGTCTGTCCATCCATCCATCTTGTCCGTCTATCCATCCATCCATTCATCTATCCATCCATCCATCTCATCCGTACATCATGCATCCATCCATCCATCCATCCATCTCGTCGTCTATCCATCATCCATCTCGTCCGTCTATCATCCATCGTTCTATCTATCGTTCTATGTTGTTCCTTCTATCGTTCTATATATCTATCGTTCTATCTAATGTTCTAGCATTCTGTCTATCCTTCTATCTCTCTATCATTCTGTCGTTCATTTGTCTGTCAATCATTCTATTACCCATTCTATCTATCCTTTTGTTCTTCAATCGTTCTATCACTCAATCATTCTATAAATCTCAGTCTATGAACCTTCAAAATGTCAAGGTTTTTTAACTCCCCCTTCAAACAAGCTTTTGTCAAGTTGGTATTCGAAGATTCTCTTGACAAATTTTGCTTTTCTAGTTTCTATTCTAAAGTTTTAATTGTGCTTGCAATTCAGATTTTATGTGCAGTTCTGCAACCTGTTTTGCTACCTCAATTCAAAATCAGGAACTGAACTGAAGTCCAGAACGGTGCACATCCGTGGTCTGTAACCGCTGCTCATCCTCATCCTGCAGTGGTGAAGAGGGCTTGATGAGAGCTGCTCTCTTCACATGCTCATTCGTTTACATGTGAATGGCACATTCACCTCTGCTTCTGTAGGCGTCTGTCGAGCCATTACAGCCCACTGTCACAACCAGCAACAGTCATTTAATGCATATGCTTGTGTGCACTTATATCAGAATATATAGTTTTATGACTGACGTCCTGACGGGGTGACAAACAGGTCATCGTATTATTCCTGCAGAACGACTTCACCTGAGGCCTTTTCTGCTGATGGAACCATTTCAATGGCCTTTTTATCATGTGTTTGTTTTCACCTTGCAGGGAAAGTAACTAAGAGTTAGTGATTGTTTTGTTCCAGTGTTGTTTTTCATTACTCATGAGACTTCTCAGTTCAATTAAAGTACTAACATGGTTCTCCTACGTTCCCTTAGAAGAAATAGAAATAGACACAATTGAGTCAATAGTTGTCATTAAGACTAGAGAGCTATAAAATTAATTTGGATAGCAGTTCTGATCATATATTTTAGAGTTCATATTGAGTTCCCAAATAACACCTGTTTGTAAAAACAAAAACAGATTAAAAATTTAGATTAAAAACTATTTTTATATATTGTATATATTGTGCAGGATTCATTAAGCATTTTTTTTTTTTTTTTTTTTTTTTTTAAATAGTAAATACCATTTATACCAAGCAGGATTCAGTTATCAGTTTTTATATATATATTTGTTTAAGTATTTATTAATTTAATTATTTTTGTTTATTAAAGTAGTTAATGATTTATATACCATGCATGATTCGGTAAGACGTTTATTTTTTATTTATTATTTCTTTTTTTTTTTTATTTATTTAATTATTAGAATATTTTTATAATAAATGGTGTATATACTGAACATGATTTAGTAAGCAGTGTATTTATTTATTTAATTTATTAAACAATAGCAATGCTTTATATACTGTGAAGGATTCAGTGCATTTATTTGTTTATTTATTTTTAAACTGTAAATGCCTTTTATACTGAGCAGGATTCAGAAAGCAGTTTTTATTTAATTAATTATTTTTATTCAAGTGCTTTATATACTGTTTGAGATTCAGTAACTAGTTTATTTATAAATTTTAAATTATTATAATTACTTTTATAGTAAATTCTGTATATACTGCAGGTTTCAGTAAGCAGTTAATTATTTAATTTATTTTTATTCATTAAAAAAACAGCAATGCTTTAAATACTGCAGGATTCAGTAAGTTTTAAGCTTGTATTATACTATGAACATTGTCAATGTTGAATGGTGCATTGTGGGACAGTGCACAGCACTCTCTCGTCTGCTTCCCAGATCATTGCTTCTCTTTCGAAGATACTGGTTATGGTTAGTGCTTCGGAAACACATGCAACCTCCCACAACCTGCCAGCTGATCAGATAGCGGCGTAACTAATGAAAAGCGTCATGAAAGTGACAGAGAGATTAATGAAGTTTCCCATGCTGCACTTTGCATGTGGCTCACCATGGGCTCTGGGCACAGCTGCCGTTAAATGCTATTCATGGTGACAAATAATGCACTATCTCAGCAGTGACACCTCCAAGTCAAGGTTAAAAAACACATTTGCCAGCCTGGATGAGTGGAGGCTCTGTGACTATAGATATGGAATAAATGTATTTACTCGCAGCGGGCGGGAGGCGGGGCGAGAGGCATGGGAGCGATTGGGAATTCAGGATTAATTGAAAACATCTGTGTGACGATGCAAAATATCTGCCGTCTCCTAGCTGCAGGCGAGCGTAACGCACGGCCCGTAGAGGCAATGAGTTTTGTTGCTGCTCTTTTTTTGTTAGTGTTTTGTTCTCCTCTCTCTTGAACTCTGCGAGTGGATGGGAGTGTGTTACAATCTCTTTTTCTATGCATACATGTTTGTTTTGTTGTTTGCAAGCAAAGCCTCTGATTTGTAGGCAGAAAGTGTGGGAGGCTTTCGAACGGTCAATTCGTCCTGACCTTCAGATAGAATTACAGTGAACCAATCAAAGAAAGATCTGAGAGAGAGAGCCAAGAGGGGACTCAAGGTCAAGCGTACGTGTGTTTTTGTGTCTGTGATGACATATTCTCCTATGGTCTCACACAGACACACTTACACATGTGTATCTGTTTATTTAAATGTACTACCATAGACATGTATATTTTGTATTAAAGCTAATTGTAACGCTATAATTATGACCTAAAACTTTTAGCATTTTTGCAGGTACTTGTAAAGGCATGTCTCAACAGGTAAAAGTAGGCTATTTTCTATTTAAAAAGGTGCTTTTAGCTGTTTTGCTATGTGTCATGAGTAAGCAATTGAGTCGGCTAACATTCTGTCGTGTCTCGCTTATAATAAACACATCTGCACTGGACACATTTTTTGACACGATGCATCAACTCTTTGAGGCTGTTTACACTAGACACATCAATGTAAACATTATGAACTTGTACATGTCTTGATGATGTTGAATTTAAGCATCAATTGTAGTGTGTTTCATCTCATTGTCACATTCGCTTTGATGTGTTCATCACCTGCAACTTTGAAGGTCTGAATGTATTTTCCCATGTAATGCACCAGTCATGGTCTCACAGTGGCTAAACACCCTCTAGTGCTGCCTGCTACAGTAGCCACACCCACAAACTCTCCACCTGCTACAGTAGCCACGCCCCAAACTCTCCACCTGCTACAGTAGCCACACCCACAAACTCTCCACCTGCTACAGTAGCCACGCCCCAAACTCTCCACCTGCTACAGTAGCCACACCCCAAACTCGCCACCTGCTACAGTAGCCACGCCCCCCAAACTCACCACCTGCTGCAGTAGCCACGCCCAAACTCGCCACCTACTACAGTAGCCACGCCCCAAACTCTCCACCTGCAACCATAGCTATGCTCCAAACTTTCCACCTGCTGCAGTAGCCACGCCCAAACTTGCCACCTGCTACAGTAGCCACACCCCAAACTCTCCACCTGTTACACAGTAGCCCTGCCCCAAACTCTCCTCCTACTACAGTAGCCATGCCCAAAACGTGCTTCCTACTACAGTAGCCACAACCCAAACTCTTCACCTGCTGCAGTAGCCACCCCAAACTCTTCACCTGCTGCAGTAGCCACCCCAATCTCTCCATGTGCTACAGTAGCCACACCCCAAACTCTTCACCTGCTACAGTAGCCACACCCCAAACTTTCCACCTGCTACAGTAGCCACGCCCCAAACTCTCCACCTGCAACCATAGCTATGCTCCAAACTTTGGAAAGAGATTGCCAGATCTGAGCGGATGCTCTCAGTGTTCTGATGGTGTCTGGGAGGCTCAATGTTTACACTTATATGGGAGATAAAGCCACAAATGACATACTAATAATAGTCAATGAACAATAAACTGGGTCAAGAGAATGTGTTTAACATAAAAATTTTACATACATACAGTGATCTAACCCAACTCCTAACTGTAAGTATTAAACATTGCAGCATAACACTTGCCACACATGCATCATATGTATAGAGAAGTGTGCTGTTACTTTACTAATTGTTTAGACTGTTGTTCCCCTAGCAGATGATAACCAGCAAAAAGAGACTTGCATTGAAGGAGTGACGAGTCATATTTAGAGAGCAGATCACAGACTGCATTTTTGCCATTAAGCAACAGCTGCAACTACCCACAACACCCTAGCAACAATCTTGCAGAACACCCTAGTAATAGAACATCCTAGTAACCATCTAGCAGCACCACAGAAACCCTAAACCATTTAAAGCACCATGCATCAGGATAGCCCTTTTTACAGCCAAACCAAACGTTCACATTTTCTTACTAGATACATTAATACAGTAAGCTAGAAATTAAAACCTTGTTTACTTTATGAATTGCATTTGAGGGAAGTCACCAGATAACTGAAGAGAGATAGAGAGAGAGAGAGAGAGAGAGAGAGAGAGAGAGAGAGAGAGAGAGAGAGAGAGAGAGAGAGAGAGAGAGAGAGAGAGAGAGCATGATATATGAAGTTGGGAGGTGGAGGAACGAGAGATGAGAGAGAGAGAGAGAGAGAGAGAGAGAGAGAGAGAGAGAGAGAGAGAGAGAGAGAGAGAGAGAGAGCATGATATATGAAGTTGGGAGGTGCTGGAAGAGGGAACGAGAGATGAGAGAGAGGAGAGAGAGAGAGAGAGAGAGAGAGAGAGAGAGAGAGAGAGAGAGAGAGAGAGAGAGAGAGATGATATATGAAGTTGGGAGGTGCTGGAAGAGGGAACGAGAGATGAGAGAGAGAGAGAGAGAGAGAGAGAGAGAGAGAGAGAGAGAGAGAGAGAGAGAGAGAGAGAGAGAGAGAGAGAGAGAGAGAGAGAGAGATGATGCATGAAGTTGGGAGGTGCTGGAAGAGGGAACGAGAGATGAGAGAGAGAGAGAGAGAGAGAGAGAGAGAGAGAGAGAGAGAGAGAGAGAGAGAGAGAGAGAGAGAGAGAGAGAGAGAGAAGTGCCTGAGGAACACTCAGACAGAACAAATGAGCAGCCGCGGCTTGACTCCCGCTAGAGACGCTGATATCGGCACGCCGGCGAGAGCTCATTCACCAGGAGTCAGATTACAGCTGGAGAGGATCACCTCGCTCTGAGACACAGCTGAGGACGGAGGTGCGAGAGGGAGAGTTTTTCTGAAGATCTCAGTTCACAGAGAGAGAGAAAACAAGCCTCAGCCCTCGTGGTCGTAGTTCCCCACATGTACAGATGAAATCATGGATTCACTCTTGATGGCAGCGGTGCGCGGGGACGCCACGGATCTGGACGCGTGATGACCATGGAGAGCATGTTTATTGGTAAGTGAAGTCAGTCCCGTTATAAAGTCTGCGGGGTTGTTTTATAGACTCCCCGTCTGGCGCTCACAGCGGGGGGTTCTCACGGGGACATCAGAGGAGCGCAGCCCTGCGTGCCTCACCAGACACCTGATTTGTTGCAGTGGAGTTTAGCAAACAGCGTGAAATCATCCGTTTCGGCAAAACTGATGGGATTAGGAGATTTTAGGAAATGTGCCGCTCTGTGTCTCAGCGTGTTGTCCGGAGCTTCCAGCTGAACGGATGATTCCCCTCCGAATGTGCAGAGGAACGGGATCAGATCTCCCAGCAGGAGATACAGCAGATCTGTTGCTCTGAGGTGAATCTGATGCAGCTTTTAGGGCTTTGATAATGGCACTTTTTTTAAATATACATTTTTTAGAAATGCCATTGGGATCGCTTAACGACATGGAGGTTTCTTTCAAAACACTACGATTTACATGAATCTAAAAGGCTGTCTATTTTAGATGCTTTTAGATGTTTTACCATTTTTATCACTTCCAAACTTTTTTTGCAGTCCTGCCGTGTGACGTGAAAAATAATGCATGATTATAACAAACAAAAAAAATTAAAAATACTGTTTATAATGAAGTATAGCATGTCAAGCCCTGATCCATGGTGTCTCCCCTCCCTCCTGGCAGAGGGGACACCATGATCAGGAAGGTGGTTCACCCAGGGTGAGGCTCGGCCATTGCACTCCGGTTGTGCTGACCCCTGTAAATTCCCCAAATGTGGGAATCTCGACTGCATTTCACTGCCTGTTGTATATTCTGTATATAACTGTGTATGTGACAAATAAAACTCTTGAATCTTGAAGTGGTGTTTGAAATCGCCCCCTATACCCTCATTCACTATTCCCTACATTACTCCACTAATATAGTCCACTTGAAGGAGTGATTGAAAACGAGCTCGGACACTGAGTGTGCTGGAAGCGCTGCCGCTTTGTTCTTGATGTTTAATAATCATTTGAAACTTAGCGAACAGACAGCTCCAGTAGTAATGAAATGATTTATCTTGAAGTCTGGCATGGAAACTAGCATGTATAAACCTTAAATAACAATTTAATAATCAATTAATACTTGGTATGACATTTGACATTTGGTATGACATTTTGACCATTTGACTCACGGTGCATTATGGGTATTCTCTAGACATTGAGCTTACATCGGTTGTACGCATGTTATTGCAGTGCATTATGGGATTGAATGAGCACTCTCGATGTCGTCCACTATGGTTTCAGACAGTGTTTTAAAATGAGTCCTCATGTTTTTTATTTATCAAATGTAAATTTATGTCCCTAATTCTTTTTTTTTTTTTTTTTGTGGTTAAATAAACATTGCATAAAAAAAGAGACCAAATACAATTCTATTTTGTATTTTTACACTATGTAATGTACTATATATTAAAACCAAGTATAAATTTAATCAGGTTCGTGTTTACACATTCCAAAATAATAACTAAAGGCAGTAACAGTTTAAACAATATATATTATTTGTGAACTAATATTAGTTCATCAGACTTATACATACTGGCCACAGACACGAAGATGTACCTTTAATTCCCCAAAGCTGATTTCTCACTAAAACCCACAGTCATCATGTTTTCAGTCCATTTCAAGTTTGATTTTGATGTGACATGAAGTGATGATATCGAATTGGCTGAGTTGTTCACTTACTTTTTAATTAGTCTTCCCATTAACACCATCATTGTCTTCATTCAGACACGAGAGGCAGGATTTATTGCACAAACCAATCATAACCGATCATATCCAGTCATAGTGTGATGGAGACATTGCTTCATCTCACATGACTTTCCCCCATTCATTCTCAGTTACCCCACACTAAACCCACCGCACGCTTTAGGGGGTCTGTTTTAAGTCAGTGGAGACAAAGGAAGCGCCTCACACTGTAACTTCACCTGTGTGTCGCTGTTGGACACTGCCACTTTTTAAAAACAAGTGACTTTTACGCAGTATAATGTCACATTTTGTAATATTTGTGATTGTTTTATTTTTGTAATATCGATTATTTTCTCTGTTTTTTGAGGAGGCGCTGCCTCCTTTGCCTCCTCAGAGGAAACGCCCCTGCTACAAAGTGCTGTCCCCTCAAATAGTGCCCTATTTAAGGGTATAGGGGGCATTTCGGACACCCATGTCTACACTAGACACAGGTGGCGTGCTGTGATGCGTGATGGCCAGGGTTGCCAGGTCTGTGCTAGTCTCAACCTCAGACTTCATGCCCATGCACCGTTGGCTGAATGTCTGATTCATATGGCACACTTTTTTGGAAACACTTCAGGAGTTTCGGAGTCGTCCTCTGATTGGTTGAATTCTACAGGATGTCCGCGAGATGTGTGTGTTGTGTTCTTTAACGGTCCGACTGGAAACAAATGCTGTGATGCCAAACTCCCTCATGGAAGAAGAGCGCCCGTCGTGTTTACAACTGAGACAGTGAGCGCTTACCATGATCGACTAAACGCTGGATTTTCAAAAGAATGCGACGTTCCCGGCTCCATTGCTGCAGTAAACTTGCACATCGTTCTTGAATTAATAATTTATAGATGCACACCGGTCTGTTATTGCAGGGACATAGACATGACACAGAACAAAACAAACTGTGATTGGTTGTGTTACATGTCAGTCAATTATTGACCAATTAAAGCTGCGATATTCAGACCTTCTGCTGTCAGTCTGAAAGTCTGGCTATGCGACAGTAGGTCTGTGCAACAAAAGTAGCCCAATGGCCAATCAAAAGTAACACAAAAATAATTCCAACGCGATTTTCTTCATCAGGCGGCCGAATTCTCCACTGAATTTGTACGTCTGGGGGTGTTTTCGGGGTGCTGGAGTTGTTTTTTACCCGCAGCAACAACTTAAAAGTAGCCCATTTGGCAACACTGGTGATGGCACACTTCCCAACTAAATCACTCCCATTATAATCAGCACTGGAAGAGCCTGATTTCTCCCTTTGACACGGACACCCTGTTTATATATTTGACAGTCTACATTGCACAGCCGTTTTTTCTTTCAGTTAATCTTTATTTACGAATAGGTTTAACTGTGCATTTTATTTGTTTTGCAATTGAATAACTTCTGACTGAAGGCAACTTGACGTTTCTGGTCCCTGATGTGCAGCTTCGGTGCAGTAGACAGCCTCAAGTCGACAGCCGCAACTATCGTGTCCGATGTAGACACAGGTTTGGTTCCAAAACCTAGTGACCTCACTATGTAGGGAGCATTTTAAGGCACAGAGGCGGTGCTGGCTTTAGAGCAGTGCAGATCTTGTTAGGATGTGGGTGATGACAGCAGAGACTGCAGTGTGGTTAACCTCAGATATTTATTTGGTTTTAACCTCAGATTGCAGAGCCCATGGCTAGTGTTTCCTGACCGCTGCTTGTTGGGTTTTACTACAGTTTTGCATGAAATATACAAGTCGTGTGTATGTGTGTGTATTTATTTTAAACTTATATAATTTTTAATCTTCAGAATGAATTATCAATCATACTCAGCCTGGTGCACAATACCACAACTGTCCCTTAATGGAATGTGCAAAACAACGTAAGCTTTATGAGCAACATCTGTGGCATAAAATATTGACTCATCCCTCAGTTTGTCA
>CM031958.1:41060114-41075114 GCA_018749465.1 Paracanthobrama guichenoti
TATCGATGTTTATCCTGAAGTGAAGTCACGTGGACGTTAAGTTCAGGAGTCTGATGGCCTGGGGAAGAAGCTTCTCCTGAGTCTCTCAGTTTTGGCCATCAGGCTTGAAGCGCTACCAGATGGCAGCAGCGTGAAATGAGGGTTTGCAGGGTGATTAGAGTCCTTGATGATCTTGGTAGCTCTACCTTTGCAGCGTTTGGTGTAGACGTCCTGCAGAGGCGGGAGAGCTGACCCTGAGATACGCTCGGATAAGCGCGCCGCGACTCTTTGCAGGGCTTTGCGGTCATGACTGGTGCTGTTCCCATACCACGCTGTGATGCACTGAGTTAA
Organism: Paracanthobrama guichenoti; assembly: GCA_018749465.1. Lineage (NCBI taxonomy): Eukaryota > Metazoa > Chordata > Actinopteri > Cypriniformes > Gobionidae > Paracanthobrama > Paracanthobrama guichenoti. Next base: position 41,060,445 of record CM031958.1, read on the forward strand.
AACACTTTCTATCGCCCCTAAATAGAAAGTTTTCAGGATAGCTGGTGAAACCCTGAATTTCCTCAGCTGGCGCAGGTGGTACAGTCTTTGCCTGGCTTTTTCACCTGTGTCTGAATGTGAGCAGTCCAGGTCAGGTCCTCGGAGATGTTTACTCCCAGGTACTTGAAGCTGCTCACTCTCTCTACTGGTGACCCGCTGATCATGAGGGGGAGTATGTCCGTTGCTGTCTCTTCCTGAAGTCCACAATCATTTCTTTGGTCTTGCCAACATTCAGAGAGAGACAGTTGTCCTGGCACCATGATGTTAGATGCTCCACCTCGTCCAAGTATGCCGTCTCATTGTTGTTGGAAATGAGGCCCAGGACAACAGTATCATCAGCAAATTTGATGATAGAGGTGGAGCTGTGTGTGGACAAACAGTCATGTGTGTAGAGAGAGTAGAGCAGGGGCTCAGGACACAGCCCTGTGGAGCTCCCACACTCAGGGTGATGGAGGAGGAGGTGGACTGGCCTATTCTCACCACCTGAGGCCTGCCAGTGAGGAAGTCCTCAATCCAGTGGCAGAGAGAAGGATTCAGGCCGAGATCCAGGAGTTTGGAGGTTAGCTTGGTGGGAACTATGGTGTTAAAGGCTGAGCTATAGTCAATAAATAGCAGTCTTACGTAGTTCCCACTTTTGCTGTCGATGTGAGTGAGGGAGGAGTGGAGGACATGAGAGATGGCATCTTCAGTCGATCTATTGGGACGATAGGCAAACTGAAGAGGGTCCAAAGTGTCAGGAATGAAGGCGCAAATGGTGTTTTTAATGAGTCTCTCAAAGACCTTCATGACTATAGGCGTGAGAGCCACTGGACGATAGTCATTTAGGCAAGAGGGTTTACTGTTCTTAGGGACAGGGATGATGGTGGATTTTTGAAGGAGGTGGGGACCACAGATGTAGCGAGGGACTCATTAAAGATAGATGTAAACAACCGGCGAGCTGATCAGCACAGGACCGCAGAACACGACCTGAAATACCATCTGGCCCGGCAGCTTTCCTGATGTCCACACGCTTGAGTGCTCTCTGAACTTCATCCTCTGAGACAGAGATCACGTGATTGTTGCTGCTCTGAGTAATTTCCTCTAACGCGCCACTTGGCGGAGTCGCGTTGCCGCGGTTACAGTCAAAGCGAGCGTAGAAAGAGTTTAACTCGTTCACGAGCAGCGGATCAACGCTTGCCTCTGCAGAGGATTTAGATCCAAAGGAGCAGATGGACCTCAGACCTTGCCACATGCGCCGCGAGTCGTTGAGTTGGAAATGAGACTCCACTCGGTCTTTATAACGGAGTTTTGCGGCTTTAACTGCTCGTCTGAGAGCATAACAGGACGTTCTGTATTCAGTCATATTCCCTGAATGGAGACCGGCGTTGTAAGCAGCAGTGCGCGTGCGTTCACTGCTGCAGTGGATTGAATTGTCCACCCACGGTTTCTGATTTGAGAAGGACTTTATTGTTATTGTTTGCGTGGCTTGCTCTGTAAGCGTGTCGATGAAGCAAAGCGCCACATCTGTGAACTCACTGACGTCAGCTGAACTCGCTCGGAACATTCTGAAGCATTCTGGATATTTTTATAGTACGATGACCTCTTATATGACAAAAGCTCAAGGAAAAGTTGATTTCTCGGTTCTTGGCCCTGTTAAAGGGTTAGTTCATGTCGTTCCAAACCTGTAAGGCTTTCGTTCATCTTCAGAACACAAATGAAGATCTTTCTGATGAAATCTGAGAGCTTTTTGTCCCTCCATTGACAGGCTACGCAACTACCACTTTCAAGCCCCAGAAAGGTAGTAAAGACATCCTTAAACTAATCCATGTTACTCCAGTGGTTCAACCACAATTTTATGAAGTGATGCGGGTGCTTTGTTTGTGCGACAAAACATAATTTACAACTTTATTTACAATGTATTAATCTCCAACGAGCGTTCACGAGAGCATCACAATGCATGTGTTGTGTTGACACGAGAGCAGAATGCAGGTTTCAGATGAATATTTGTATCTCATTTGATCTCGTTATTGTCTAGGAGAAACAACCAAGATAGAAAAGTCACAAAGTTGATATCGCATAGAGTTACATGTGCTGTTGTGTCTCAAATAACTAATCTCATTTATGTTTTTTCTTTCCTATGGGAGTTTTGAAATCTCAGCACCAGATTGACATGGATTACAAAACAAAATGTTACTAATTCTTCTAGTCCGTCTGGTCTGTGGGGAGGGGACGAGAGACTAAACAAGAGAATAGTAAAAAAACACACGCCCTTGTTGCAGCCCTAAATTGTTGTGCCACATGCCTTTGTGCAAGTGCAAGCACGTCTTCGTTCTCCCTTGACAAAGCATGTCAATCTCATGCCTCTGTGTCGGCGACTCTACTCTGACATGTCAAACGACATCAGGCTAAAGGAATGCTGTCACTGAGCCAGACGCTGAACAAGAAAACACAATTAAATATGCAAGCAAAACCGCAGCCTGAGTGACAGCAGGAACTGTGACCGGGCGCTCGCTGCTCTCCCAGCGCTAACCATGAGGGTGTCTTGAGAGCGAAACATCTGGGTTTTATCTCCTCGGGGCTTTGAAAAGCTTTATGAGGTTTGATTATTGTGTGAGTGTGATGCAACAACATTCAGAAAGCCTCTTTCTGGAAAAAAGGCAAACAAGCACAACATCAATGCTGGCAGCATGTCAATCTGGTTTAAGGGAACACGACTTATTAAGTTGATGAGAACATTTTGATTGTTACGAGGCTTTTTGACACTGTGCCTGCAGCGTGAGCGAGTCTTTTACGGCTCTGTTTTCCGTTTCAAAGAACAGTAATGTGGAAAATGTCCAATTTTCTCTGCCCTGCAGTCAGTCTTTGCACAGCTTTGGGTGAGCTGTATTTTCAGCACCTTCTCATCTATGGAGACCACCTCGCTCTCAGCGCTGAAACAACTTCTCAGGCTAATACAGAATGGGGTCAAGGGTTAGCATGGTTCACTTAGCCTTGCGTTCTCCACTTATCAGTGTTCATTTTGACAGCAAATTCTGATTTAGTTTTAGTCAAAGTCTTTTGACTAAATTCCACTTAGTTTTAGTCATATTTTAGTCACCTGAATTGTTTTTAGTCTAGTTCTAGTCAAGTCAAATCACCTTTATTTATATAGCGCTTTTTACAAGTCCAATTGTTTCAAAGCAGCTTCACAGTGTTAACAGGAAAATAATGCAACAGAATTTGATTCGGCTGTACAGCCGCTCTGGTGAAAACGGTGATGTTATCCAGCTAATTTCAATTATCATATAGTGTCAATGCGGGCAGATCGGTAATATAGTTGAAATTTAGGTGTCCCCAACTGAGCAAGCCAAAAGCCAAAGGCGACGGTGGCAAGGAACCAAAACTCCTTCAGGGCCAGAATGGAGAAAAAAACCTTGGGAGAAACCAGGCTCAGTCGGGGTGCCAGTTCTCCTCTGGCCGGTGTTATGGGAAGTGTTCCCGGTTCTGGCTGGCCTAGTTAATGCAGCCTAACAATGCAGTCTAGTCAACTAAATATCATAAGATTGTAGATTTAGTCAACTATAATCTAATGAGTTTAGTTCAATTGCAATGCATTAATTGAGCATTTAAGCATTACATAACCGACTGTTACTTGAATACATGTCAAAACTGACATTTTGATATAATTGTGTTTTTGACCGTTCAAGCAAAAATACATACTACATTTTAATAAAAAATACATAATAAATAAATTGTCATTAGTTCATAAACATAACCTGTCATAAATGTGTGTTATTCATTGACTGAGCTGCTCTGAAGCGCTGTCGCGTGGGCCTGGAGAAGCGCAACAGCTCCGTGTTTTCCCGCCGTTAGATCCGCACGTGTGCTCCTCCATTAAACAGGACATCAGTTCTGACGGGATCGCTTCCCTAAACGTCCCTCCCTAACATTTTCATCTCGTTTTTAATCTTTGACAAAAATGAGAGTAGATTTTCCTCGTAGTTTTTGTCATGCAAAACTGGTTTTTATTTAGTTATCGTCTCGTTTTCATCAGTGAAAAAAAGGTTGTTAGACGAAAATTATGATCAACAAAATTAACTCACAATGCTGTACTTCTCTCCTCACCGATGGCGGGTCTTTCATTATCTGTCTGCATGTGAATCGCCGAACTTAACAGAAAACATAAATCGTGAGCGAAAAATGTTATATATACACTCACCTAAAGGATTATTAGGAACACCTGTTCAATTTCTCATTAATGCAATTATCTAATCAACCAATCACATGGCAGTTGCTTCAATGCATTTAGGGGTGTGGTCCTGGTCAAGACAATCTCCTGAACTCCAAACTGAATGTCAGAATGGGGAAGAAAGGTGATTTAAGCAATTTTGAGCGTGGCATGGTTGTTGGTGCCAGACGGGCCGGTCTGAGTATTTCACAATCTGCTCAGTTACTGGGATTTTCACGCACAACCATTTCTAGGGTTTACAAAGAATGGTGTGAAAAGGGAAAAACATCCAGTATGCGGCAGTCCTGTGGACGAAAATGCCTTGTTGATGCTAGAGGTCAGAGGAGAATGGGCCGACTGATTCAAGCTGATAGAAGAGCAACTTTGCCTGAAATAACCACTCGTTACAACTGAGGTATGCAGCAAAGCATTTGTGAAGCCACAACACGCACAACCTTGAGGTGGATGGGCTACAACAGCAGAAGACCCCACCGGGTACCACTCATCTCCACTACAAATAGGAAAAAGAGGCTACAATTTGCATTAGCTCACCAAAATTGGACAGTTGAAGACTGGAAAAATGTTGCCTGGTCTGATGAGTCTTGATTTCTGTTGAGACATTCAGATGGTAGAGTCAGAATTTGGCGTAAACAGAATGAGAACATGGATCCATCATGCCTTGTTACGACTGTGCAGGCTGGTGGTGGTGGTGTAATGGTGTGGGGGATGTTTTTTTGCACACTTTAGGCCCCTTAGTGCCAACTGGGCATCGTTTAAATGCCACGGCCTACCTGAGCATTGTTTCTGACCATGTCCATCCCTTTATGACCACCATGTACCCATTCTCTGATGGCTACTTCCAGCAGGATAATGCACCATGTCACAAAGCTCGAATCATTTCAAATTGATTTCTTGAACATGACAATGAGTTCACTGTACTAAAATGGCCCCCACAGTCACCAGATCTCAACCCAATAGAGCATCTTTGGGATGTGGTGGAACAGGAGCTTCATGCCCTGGATGTGCATCCCACAAATCTCCATCAACTGCAAGATGCTATCCTATCAATATGGGCCAACATTTCTAAAGAATGCTTTCAGCACCTTGTTGAATCAATGCCACATAGAATTAAGGCATTTCTGAAGGTGAAAGGGGGTCAAACACAGTATTAATATAGTGTTCTTAATAATCCTTTAGGTGAGTGTATATATGTACATCCAGGGCTTGACATTCACTTTTTTTGCTCACCAGCCATTGTGGCTAGTGGTTTTCCAAAGTTACTAGCCACTAGTGCAGTCAAGACCACCTAATCCAAGACCAAGACCAATGTGTGTTGAGACCAAGACAAGACCAAAGCAGGACGAGACCGAGTCAAGACCTGACCAGCACTCCTTAAATTCATAAAAATCCACATTACCGCCTGAGAAATTACTTATGACTTATAATAAATGACTTATAATTAGAATGAAACACTATATAGAGCCGTTACCAATCAAATTAAATCATTAACAACAAAATTCATCTTTGCACAACAGAGGTGGTACAGAAGATGCATCTGAATTGGTAAATTACAAATGCATAAATAACGTAAAACATTATTGATTGTTTGTTAAAGAAATATCATGTTTGCAGTCATGCTCAAATTGTGAAAACAGCTCTCTTGCTCTTGTGATATTGCTTAATTATATCACATGTTATAAATCCATATAACTTTTTGCAACAATATCTTGAAGTTTGTGAGCATTTGTATTAATTTTTGGTGACATTTTTGACACAATCCTAAATAATTTCTGAACCGGGACAATAAATAAATCAAATTATATTTTAACATTTCAAGAAATATTGATTGCATCTGAAGCAGTAAGTTTTACATCCAATCACATTAATGATGTTAATAAATAAATTAGTCAATGCACCGGCAATTTAGTGATATCCCAGGAGTTGTGGTCTTGACCGGTCTTGAATCAAAATCTCAAGCCCTCTTAGTCTGAGACCGAGACAAGACCTTCAAAAAATTGTCTTAAGACCGGTTTCGAGTACTACAACACTACTAGCCACTCAGCATTTTCACTGGCCAAAATGTTGTTGTTGGGAAATTAGTTGTTGGTTATATGTAAATGACCACTGTGCATGCCCAAATCAAATCTACATGAAATGTATAACACGACAGGTCGTCAAATAGGCCTGTTAGCTCTGGTAAGGTTGTGTGTAAAGTTCCTTAATCTAGACAGAGAAACACTAACAGTTGCTTGTCTGGAAAAAAAAAAAAAAAAAAAAAAAAAAAAATGTGTGTAGATATATTTTATTCGCCAGCAGCCATATATCACCCTGTAGCCCAAGACTGGTTTCCCACTGAAGCTATGCAGGGCTGAGCCTGGTCAGTATGTGGATGGGAGACCAACTGGGAAAACTGCTACTGGTAGAGGTGTTAGTAAGGCCAGCAGGGGGCGCTCACCCTGTGGTCTGTGTGGGTCCTAATGCTCCAGTATAGTGATGGGGACATTATACTGTCAAAGAGCACCGTCCTTCGGATGAGACGTTAAACCGAGGTCCTGACTCTCTGTGGTCATTAAAAATCCCAGGATGTCCTTCGATAAAGAGTAGGGGTGTAACAAATTTGCCCATTGGCCTCTGTCCATCATCGCCTCCTAATCATCCCCATATATATACACGATTGGCTTCATCACTCTGTCTCCTCTCCACCAATCAGCTGGTGTGTGGTGGGCGTTCTGGTGCAATATGGCTGCCGTCGCATCATGCAGGTGGTGCTCCACACTGGTGGTGGTTGAGGACATTCCCCCCCTTCTATATGTAAAGCGCCTTGAGTGCCTAGAAAAGCGCTATATAAATGTAACAAATTAATATTCTCAAGCAATATTCTCATCAGTGTTCGTGATTCATGATCGTGATTTTAACGGTAAAATACTGTAAAAATGCTACGGTTAAAAACTGGTTAACAAAGTTTCCGCACTATATACAGTGACTAACTGTAATAGAGCTAACCTTACAATTAATGTAATTTTACAGTAAAATACAGTTACATTTACAGTTTTTGGAAGTGAAAAAGAACAAGTCGTTGTGTAATTTACAGTGAATTCCCTGCATGACACTTCACATTTGATGTATTTTCGTTTAAATAACAGTTTCTTAGTTTTTTCTAATCAGTTATGTACATTAGGGTTTTATGTTACATTTAATGTTGTTAAATGAATGTTTATTGCATTTTTTAAATTTCATGTGTGTCAGCATGATGGTGTTTAGTGTGAATGACACTGTGCACCGTCTATAAATTAGTATCGTCCTCCTAAAAGCTTTGATTCATCATGTGACTCATCTCCACTGTGATTGGTGGTTGTCAGTATATATCAAAAGGTGCATAACAGATATTAGTATCTCAATTGGCTGGTAATTTAACATTATTCAGTTAATGAAATATGGTTATTTACTGTAACTTAAATCTGTAAAACCTGAAATGTTGCTACCGTATTTTTACAGTAAAGTTCTGGCAACAATAGCTGCCATTTTTTACTGTAAATTTTACAGGGATTTTTTTCTTTTACAGTGCAGCTATGCCATAATAAAAACTTATTGAAATACATATCCATATTTTCATGTGATTTACTTCATTAAATATCAAAAATCTAAAAGGTGTGCGTCATACCGTAGCCCTTTAAAATAGCATAACAGGGGCACTTTAAGGAATATTGCAATCAGATTCATTTTATTCTTATTAAAGCCATTCTAATGAAGTATTTTACATTCTTATGAACTTCTTAGAATTTACCATAAAACATTTTTTAATGTCTTTTTTGTTGTTGTTTGTTGATGGGTTTTATTTTAGATAACACTTTCTCTAAAGTCTCCTGAGAAAGAGACCGTGGTAATCTCACTTCTAGAGTTTCACAAGAGACACGAGAACATTTAAAGCCATCGCTTTATTGGAGATTAATATCTCAGATGTCTTCATTCTCCTGGATGTTTCTCCTGAGACAAAAACCTCTTTTGTCTCCTCTAGAGTTTCACAACACATCTCAAAAATGTGCTCATATTTGTCAAGATTAAGCAAGACGCTTCATTCCTCGTTTGACCCGAGCTGTTCCTCACATGAATCTTCATCTATATTAAGAATAGTCTGATTTTGTGTTTTAAGCAGAGACAAAATTGAGTGGCCCGTTTGTCTTTGGCATCACTTTTCCTCAACGCTTTGAGTCTTTTTGTCTTTCTTCTCTGGCTTTTGTCTCCGTTTGGATGCAGAACGCTGTTTCTTTTTCTGGTGCGTTAATGGGATGTGCTGTAAAAATCTGACGCCACCCACACAAACACTCGTTCTGTAATAAAACAAGCCATTTACTTTTGTTTTCCGCCACTGGTTTCTGTCTCTCCCACTTTGACTAGAGTTTGTCTCTGCTATTACAGATCACAGCCAATCAAGACTCTCAGTCTGACGAGCATATTGCTCTGGTATTTATAATACCGAGAGTGTGCATGATATGGCAGATAGTGTTAGTCATGATGTCATCGGCGGTCGTGTCCAGATCCTCAGAGATTCACAGCGTGTGGTAAAGATATGCTCTGAATCATCATGTCATGCTTGAGCTGAACTCATGAATTCTGTGCTCACTGTGATTGGCCAGCAACAGGCCGTGTTCCTGCATCAGCATCCTCGCTGGTCCTAGAACAACTTTCCTATCCGTCAATCAGAGTTTAGGGATAGGCTTAAGCCAAATGCTTCGGTTTTCAGTTTTCCACTACTTATCATGCACAGCTCAATCTATGGCAGATTTGTTATAAATAGAAGTTTTATTTATTTATTTAGTCTTTTTAATTTAGTTTACTTTTCCTTCTGTCGTTGTTTAGCTCAATCTATGGCAGATTTATTATAATTTAGAATGTTTTATTATTTATTTTGTCTTTTTAATTTAATTTACTTTTCCTTCTGTTGTTGTTTATATCAATCTATGGCAGATTTATTATCATTTTGAATTTTTATTTATTTATTTAGTCTTTTTAATTTAATTTACTTTTCCTTCTGTCGTTGTTTAGCTCAATCTATGGCAGATTTATTATCATTTTGAATTTTTATTCATTTATTTAGTCTTTTTAATTTAATTTACTTTTCACTTTGCTGTTGTTTAGCTCAATCTATGGCAGATTTATTATAATTAAGATTTTTTTAAAATTATTTTGTCTTTAATTTAGACAAAATAGAGTTTCACTCTGTCGCTGTTTAGTTTTAGTTTATGAATTTTTTAGGGGGGGGGTTTTTGCATTTAGTATTTTCTCAGCACATTGTAGTTTTTATCTGCGTTTCATGTTTAATGTAGACAGCTTTTAAAGGTTTCAAGTTTTATAATATGCCATGTATCAAAAACTAAAGCTAAACTTAATGTATGGTTATTTTTATTTAATTTTAGTCCGTTTTTGAGTTGTGATAATGCATTTTAGTTTAGATTAGTTTTATTTTTAATTGAATTCCAGTGTTTTATTTCAGTTTACTTTTCATAGTTTGCGTTAACAATAATAATAGCAAGCAATGGTAATATTAAAAATAAACAAAGTAGCTCAACATATCGTCTGATTGGTTGCTTTGGTTTTTAGTTTGTCACCAATTTTACATTTATTTTCAATTTAGTTGATTTTTGTTAAATTTCTCTCTACACTGTAAAAATTATATGATCAATAAGTTATGACAACATGTTTTTACATTGCTTTACCTCAGCAAAATAAGTTAAGCAATTTGTCTGTTTAAAAATCAGTTTAATGTAATTTAAGTTACTAGTTTTTTTTTTTTTTCTTAGTATTATTTAGTTTTTTGTGTTAGTTTTAGTATTTTAATGTGTTAACTGGTATCATTTAAAGATATTAATCAGCACAGTCTAGTGTTATTGATAACTAGTGGTGGTTTAATACAGGTATGTTTTATAATAGCTCATGAAAAAATTACATTTGTCGCCCTTCTTAATTTTCCTAAATGAGTTAACAGAAATGTTTTCATTTTAGTTCGCAAAAATAAACAAAATAGATCATCAAAAGTGCCATAATGCAGTCAAGTGGATTAAAGATGTCACCCAAAGAGGAAAGTTGATGAGGCAGAGCATGATGTTATATTTTAAAGAAAGATTAGGCATTTGCGTAAAATAGCACCAGGATGTGCAACTGATAGCCAACTCACTTGCACATCAGTTTAGGATAGAGCTGTGCGGGTCATGTGGTGCGCTTGGCTTCCCATAGAGCTCATAACTAAATAAAACAGTCTGCCTTACGATGAGGAAGGATAATTTGGAATGTGCATCATGTGAGGGATGTCAGCACTTCTAAAATAAACGGCTAAAGGAAACAAATACATTTAATAATGAATCCGTTTCTCTCTCCAGTGGTTGCATATATGCATCATCTCATAAGACTCCTGTCTCTGTCTGTTCTCCTCAGGTAATGCATGTCCAAGTGGACTGGTGCCAGCGCTGCTACGAGCTCCTCTGCCCACGGTGCCGCCCTCTCTGGGCATGAAGCACTTCCTCCCCTTCCCTCTGGACAGCGGCTCCACTCTCAGCCTCATTCCCAGCTTCAGCAGCGTGAGTCACACACACGCACACACTCTCTCCGTCTGGAGGTGCTAATGAGGTTCGCTCTCTTCTTGCGGCAGTGGTTACACGTGCGCCGCCCGCCGTGGTTTGACGAGAGTGTCACCTGTGATCATTATCACATGAGTGCTGGGTGTTTTGGGACTGTTCGGTGTGGAGTGGTTCTGGAAATACACAGCAAGTTGTTGTTATAAACCAGGGTTGTGAACCTCGCAAAGATCATATCAATTGAGTCAGCTGGATGATAGATGTATATCTGGCTTCCAAATGATAATTGGTGCTAAAAGAAGAAATGGTCTTTATTTATTTAAGAAAAGTCACAAAGGACTTTCTCACAAAGTTTCTCATACATATCAGTGGGGAACATATTGGAGACCTTAGCTTAACTCTTTCCCTGTTAGATTACACATCTCCTGAATGGGTACAGTATCTCCATATCAAAACACAGGGAAAAAGAAGCAGAAACGAGTGATATCCAACACTATCTCACAAACAATCTGTACGTATTTTACAAGGTGGCTAATTTGTACAGATTTGTACGTTTTGTCTAAACCCCAGTGATGGGTAGGTTTAGGGGCGGGGTTTGAGGTAGGGCATTCGTACAAATTAGCCACCTCGTAAAATATGTGCGAATTGCCATGAGATCGGGTTGGTGATATCATATGTAAGCAGATGCATATGGAAAATAATGCGTCTCATGCTCACCAAGGCTGCATTTATTTTATTAAAAATACAACAAAATATATTATTTGAATAAGCATTTATTTCAAATCGAAATCTTTTGTAACATTATAAATGTAACTTTTGATGAATTTAATACATCCCTGCTGAATAAAATTATTAATTTCTTTAAGTTCTTTCCCAAAAATAAATAAATAAATAAAAGTTCTTACTGACCCAAAACTTTTGAATGGTAGTACAATGTTGCAAAAGCTTTCTATTTCAGATAAATACCAGCCTGGGTGCCAGCCGAACTTAGCCCCGCACACAACATTTGGAAGTTCGTTCGGACCAGTCAGATTGTCAGGGCGGGCTTTATACGATGATGGACAGATGATCAACAGTAACGTAAGCATCCACGTCACCAAAGTAGGGATGGAACGATTACTGGCTTCACGATAAAATCTACTGACGGTTAGTAATATCGTTTAAAATTGAATTATCATTAAAACCGTGTTTGATTATCACGATTTTGAAAACTCGCGCTAAATCCTGTCCAGTCAGCATCAGTCTGGTGCAGGCGCAGCGTGCAACATTGCTTTTTAAATGATAAGAAACGGCAGAAGGCAGTGATAGCACCGGGGGATCGTTCATCCTTCTAAAAGGACCAAATCTGAAGTGTGGTCATATTTTGGCTTTTACAAAAGTTGTGAGGGAAACTTAATCAAGTATGGTCACCCTGTCTGCAGAACATGCAGAAATAAAGTCGCTGCTATAGGGGCAAACACATCAAATCTGCCGAGTCGTTTCCGTGACCACCCACTGTTGCATAGCAAACACAAGGCAAGTGGACCTCAACACCAAAACTACGTCTGAGAAATAATTGGACACAAAGTTTTGAGTTTAAATATTTTATCTCACTCGCTTGAAACTAACGTGAAGCTTCCGTGAAGAAAAGTTTGCATCAAGTGGCTTCGAGCCAAAGACGAACAAACAAGTTCAGACAAGACTAGGGTGACATTTAAGGGATGTAATGTATACTCATTGTACACTTATTACACTATTACACATAAATAATTATGGGGACATATTGTATTGAGATGTTTTAAATGGTACCTGTTTATAAATCCATTGTGTACAGTGTACAAAACACTCGTCCAGACAAGATGATCACAAGAAGTTATAGTAATGAAACAAGAGCGCGTGTCCGTTGTGATGGATGTGCGCTGTTATAATGCGTTGCTATTGACGACGTTCATTATAAGGAAGGAAATGCCACACAACAGAATCTTGTTTAAAACGTGCATAGAGCTGCTTGTTTTATTTGTTTTTCAAATATAAAACTCTAAATGTTTTCAGTGTGTGCATCAGTTCTTTTTGAGCACTTTCATCTCATTTGAACAAAACCATAATAATATTGATAATCGTGATAATTTTGGTCACTATAATCGTGATATGAATTTTTAATACCGTTCCATCCCTACACCAAAGAGCGCTTGGGTTGAATTCGTTCTAATCCTAAACGGAGCACTTGTTCATGCATGCATTCACCTTTACTATTTCTCTCAAAAATCTTCTTCCAGCGTGCGTGCAGTTGAGTTCTGTTGACAACAATGCGGCGCTCAACATGCATCGCTCACTCCATTGCTCTGATTGGTTGTAGGTCTATCCAACTGAGTGCAGAGGCATTTTCTTTCCTGGTTCGGTTTAAACACACCCCATAATCACAGCCCAATGGAGCAGTATCAGACTCATATTCTGAATAGAATCTGAGTATGACGACGTCAGGCTAGATAAATACTGTTCTTCATAAATGTTTCTTGAGCATCAGATCCTCATATGAGAATGATTAGTGAAGGATCATGTGACACTGAAGACTGGAGTAATGATGATAAATTCAGCTTTGATCACAGGAATAAATTACACTTTACTATATATTCACATAGAGAACAGCTGATTCACATTTTAATAATATTTCACAATATTACTGTTGTTTTTGTATTTTTAATAAAATAAATGCAGCCTTGGTGAGCATAAGAGACTTCTTCCAAAAACCTTAAAAATCTTACCGATCAAAAACATTTGAACGGCAGTGTATTTTGTCGATTTCATAGCTCTATACTCTCACTCATTTCAACTGCTTATGTAACGTTAAAAGAAAAATCTCAGACATATTTGATTCTTAAATGAACCATAACTGAGAACTCCCTTATGTCTTCTGAGCTTTAAAGGAGAAACCTCTGAGAGATGCTGAGGTGGCACTAATCAGCTCATCAGCGTTTACCTCTTCCCATGAGAAAATAGTGTCAAAAGATATCTTTTTAATATCTCAGTTGCTTCTCCAAGACGTACATGAGAACAAATGGAGAAAAAAATTATATAGTGCTACTGCATGTCTCATTTTATTTCTCTTTAACAGTGTTGACACTTGCGATTTCCATTTTATTCTCTCTGAGCAATCCTCTGGGATCACATTTGCTGCATTGCTTTTTGTCATTTTGCAAAGATGAGAAATGAATTTTTGCAAGAAGCTGGTGTGGCACTAAAGCACTCTTCAGCGCTCACCCATTGTGCCACCGACAGATGGGAACCTCTTGGATTATTGGTGCATGTGCTAAAGTCAGGAGAAGCACAACAGACAGGCTGTGTTGTCTTAAGACGGCGTGACGCTAGGAGGGGATTTGGCTGGAGAGACGACTGAACTGGCTGGACCTGTGTTTGGAAAGTGGAGTGTGGGATTTTTCAAACATGCTGGTAACAGATGCATGCATGTGGAGCGGAGAGGCACAATCGTGCATCACAGAAGAGTTTAGTCACACTCACACACACACTCTTGATAGCAGTTCAGAGAGAGGCAGCGATGGTCGCCAAGGCTGACATTTGCTCTGGATCTCTAATCTGTATTTAACAGACTTTTCCTTCAATAATGAGTTGTGCACTGGCCATCCTCTGGAGCCGGTAATCTGATACTAGATTAACTCACAGTAATCTCTCTCTCTCTCTCTCTCTCTCTCTCTCTCTCTCTCTCACTCACTCACACACTCTCACACACACAATCACTCTCACACACACACACACACACTCTCACACACACAATCACTCTCTCTCACACACACACACACACACAAGCACATACACACACACACACTCTCTCACACACAATCACTCTCTCTCACACACACACACACACAAGCACATACACAC
>CM031958.1:41082614-41085114 GCA_018749465.1 Paracanthobrama guichenoti
AGTACCGTTCTCCTGGCAACCGCCAAACCCAGACTCATCCATTTATACAATACGCCATTTCAGAATGTTTGTAAACAATAGGCTCCAAGATACTTCTGGGTGGCAGAACGCGAACGGCTTCTACTGAGCAACTGAAGAGATCCAGCTGGCTACTGTAAACAGTTACAAAGTTAAAACATTGTTGTTGATCAAAGTTGAAACTATGACGAAAACGTGTCGTGTTTGGGGTTGTGCTGCCAGATGTACAGCAAAAGATGATTTTATCAATTTCCTTCAGAAAAAAGTAAATATATCCAGCGGAACCTGTGGGCAAGGAGGTTAAAGCAAGTGGACGCCGTCAAAATCATAGCAGAGCATAATTATCTTCAGCTGTGGAAATTCGAGAATAATATTAGTAAACTTAAGGTCTCTTTTGAAGATCAAACTCATTGCCATTCACTGCCTGAAGTAAAAGTATTATACAAGGAAGAGACAGAACTTGTAGGCTACTGATCAAATGCCAATGGAAGAAATAGGAAAAGCAAAACATATAATTGTAGGCTACAGCTGATGGATGATTGATGCGTGTGCCACATTGGTTTCATCATCAAATCACCTTTATTTATACAGCGCTTTTTACAAGTCCAATTGTTTCAAAGCAGCTTCAGTGTTAACAGGAAAATAATGCAACAGAATTTGATTCGGCTGTACAGCCGCTCTGGTGAAACGGTGATGTTATCCGGCTAATTTCAAGTATCATATAGTGTAAATGCGGGCAGATCGGTAATATAGTTGAAATTTAGGTGTCCCCAACTGAGCAAGCCAAAAGCCAGAGGCAACGGTGGCAAGGAACCAAAACTCCTTCAGGGTCAGAATGGAGAAAAAACCTTGGGAGAAACCAGGTTCAGTCAGGGTGCCAGTTCTCCTCTGGCCGACAAACAAACAGTGTATGATTATAATTCTGGCAACATTTCAGGTCTTAAGTCATATTAGGTAAATAGATATTCATAAGATTGTTCGAAAGATTGGAGTCGTCATGCCGGAGACGGGTTTAATGAGGATGTCGTGTCAATGCGGCCTTTACAGGGGGAGTTTAATTGACACGCTCTCTGCAGACATTTCAGGGATGCGTTAGTCATGTCCAGGCGCAGGTCTACCATCTGATCTGGATACGGCCCAGATCCAGCTGACTGCAGTAAACCTCGGGATAAACAGAGAGACTAACATTAGCGTAGATGCCATTCTTCTTATGATGTAACGAGTACATCAGGTGTTATGGGAAGTGTTCCTGGTTCCGGCTGACCTAGTTAATGCAGCCTAACAATCATTTACTGATTTGAATAATAGAAATTGATAATGTTTTATGTGTAAGCCATAGTAAAGAGATGCGTTTTTAGTCTAGATTTAAACTGACAGAGTGTGTCTGCTTCCCGAACAATGCTAGGAAGACTGTTCCAGAGTTTAGGTGCTAAATAGGAAAAGGATCGACCGCCTGCAGTTGATTTTGATATTCTAGGTATTATCAACTGGCCAGAGTTTTGAGACCACAATAGACGTGATGGAGTATAATGCGTTAAGAGCTCGCTCAAGTACTGGGAAGCTAAACCATTTAGTGCTTTGTAAGTAATAAGCAAGATTTTAAAATTGATACAATGTTTAATAGGGAGCCAGTGCAGTGTTGACAGAACCGGGCTAATATGGTCATACTTCCTGGTTCTAGTAAGAGCTCGAGCTGCTGCGTTTTGGACCAGCTGGAGTTTGTTTATTAAGCGAGCAGGGCAACCACCCAGTAAAGCATTACAATAATCTAGCCTTGAGGTCATGAACGCATGAATTAACTGTTCAGCATTTTGCATTGAAAGGATGTGCCGTAATTTAGATATATTTATAAGATGGTAGAATGCAGTTTTACAGATGTTAGAAACGTGGCTTTCAAATGAAAGATTGGTATCAAAGAGCACACCCAGGTTCCTCACTGATGACAAGGACTTGACAGAGCAGCCATCGAGTGTTAGACAGTATTCTAGGTTACTACTTGTGGAGCTTTTTTGTCCAATAATATTTTTTTTTTATATATATCAGCTATGCATTCCGTTAATCTTGTGAATTGGTAAGTTTCATCACGGCGTGAAGAAATATAGAGCTGAGTATCATCAGCATAACAATGAAAACTAATGCCATGCTTCCTAATGATATCTCCCAGTGGTAGCATGTACAGGGTGAAGAGCAACGGTCCTAGCACTGAGCCCTGCGGTACTTCATACTGAACTTGTGATCGGTGTGACATCTCTTCATTTACTGCTACAAACTGATAACGGTCAGATAAGTATGATTTAAACCATGCCAATGCAATTCCACTAATACCAATGTAATTTTTGAGTCTATTTAAAAGAATGTTGTGGTCGATAGTATCAAATGTAGTGCTAAGATCGAGTAACACTAATAGAGAGATATAACCACGATCGGATGATAAGAGTAAATCATTGAAATGAAAACTCTGTCAGAGTTGATCAAAATCAAC
>CM031958.1:41090114-41162614 GCA_018749465.1 Paracanthobrama guichenoti
AAGGGTTCACAGGAATTTTGTTTCTAGCACTTACGGTTCAAAAGTTATTAGCATAAATATAAGTGAAACTTTGGACACTTGGTGGCGCTAGAGGGATTGAGTTAGAGACTCCAAATATGCTGTGGTGAATGTTTGAACTGTCCTCTATGAGTGTGCCAAATTTCACAACCTTTTACCATAAGGTTCTATGGGCTGCCATAGACTCCCATGGCACAAGAAGAAGAAATCTAGAATGTTTACTTAATATTTAATAGTAAGATTACTGTTATGATTCAATTTAATTTACATTGGTATATTTTGTCGTGCAAACATCTTAAATGCTATTATTCTCAATATGGATTTAATCTTCCATTTTAAGTTATGGAGACTTAAAAATATATGTGCAATTGTTTTCCAACGGTGCTTCAAGTAAACTGAACATGTTTTACAAGCTTTATTTTTTGATGCATATTTGGTGCATTTTGCTTGTGCACTGAACCGCAAACTTGCTTGCTCTTTTGGGGAGTGATGCACATTTGCTCATTTATGTTGTATGCGTGGAACCATGTTTCACCGCCGAAGACATTTGTGCTGTCACGCAAGCCTCTTTACACCTGTAATATGTAATGAAAGTCTCTGGTGAACCTCACTTAAGTCTTCAAACGCAAGCTTTTCACAAGATTTATGAGGTCGCCGTGAGTTTAAAGAGCACGGCTGTTTGAAGCGATAGCCTTCAGCCATGCCTGCCTTCACAGAGGGGTTACACTCGCTGCTGTAATGTGGTCATCCCTCCTTCACGTCCAAATCCTGTTTTACATGCGAGTCGACACCATATACAACCATGTCTCGCTTTCCTTCAGGGTCAAATGGAATTTCCTGACTCTTGTACACGAGCTGCGTTTACATGTAGCCTGATAATCCATTACTAATCGGACTCAGTTGGACTGAAGTGGGTTCATGTAAACCCCTCAGATGGTGCAGATCTTAAATAAACAGCAGCCTAGTAAACAACTCAATCTGGCTACTTTGGCAGTCTGATTCAAAACTATCTTGCATGCATGCGTAGCTTTTTATTGTATTTGTTAAGTGAAGTTAGAGATGTAAGAA
This sequence comes from Paracanthobrama guichenoti, assembly GCA_018749465.1. NCBI lineage: Eukaryota > Metazoa > Chordata > Actinopteri > Cypriniformes > Gobionidae > Paracanthobrama > Paracanthobrama guichenoti. Next base: position 41,091,201 of record CM031958.1, read on the forward strand.
AGCTTTCTTGGCATATTTTCAGATAGAAAGGCAAGCACACTTAGAAAGGCAAACACACTTAATGCACTTGGATGATGTGCTGATTTAGCTCGTCTGCTCCGGAAATTGACTTTGACTTTGATTTACTATCAGAAGTTATTCAAATGCAAATAAATGCAAAAATATCTAAAAAGAATATGTATTAGACTTATTAGGGTTACTTGAAGTTATAATGTTCCAGCCAGTCTTGCTTGATCAGTTATCAAAGAACCGTCAAAATTAATTTGGAAAATAAGATTTTCTTATCAAAGTGATGAAATGTTGTGTTGCAAAAATAAGTACACCCTCTTGAAAGTTATAATATAAATCTCAATAAAAATGTTCTGGTGCAAGTTAATAATTGCACGGTGGGTTGAACCAAACCATTTAAATAAATGTGCGTGTGTGTTTGTCTGTTTGTGAGAGTGAGTGTGTGTGTGTGTGTGTGTGTGTGTGTGTGTGTGTGTGTGTGTGTGTGTGTGTGTGAGTCCAGGTAAACCCTACATTATGGGGACAAAATGTCACCACAAAGATGGCAAAATCTTTGTCTTAAACAAGCTTATAAATCGGAACAGAATGAGTTTTTTGAAAATGTACAAATGCCTGTAGTTTAGTGTGATGGTAGGTTTAGGGGTCGGGTTAGTGTGTGTGTGTGTGTGTGTGTGTGTGTGTGTGTGTGTGTGTGTGTGATGGGCAGGTTTAGGGGTGGGGTTAGTGTAAGGGGAGAGAATATACAGTTTGTACAGTTTAAAAACCATTACGCCTATGGAGAGTCCCCATAAAGTCCCCATGTGTGTGTGTTAAATGTAGAGGTGATTAAAACAGCGTAAAACATTCCATGCATATACACCGATCAAGCATAACATTATGACATAATAAGTAATGTGAATAACACTGATGATCTCTTCATCACGGCTCCTGTTAGTGGGTGGGATATATTAGGCAGCAAGTGAACATTTTGTCCTCAAAGTTGATGTGTTAGAAGCAGGAAAAATGGGCAAGCGTAAGGATTTGAGCGAGTTTGACAAGGGCCAAATTGTGATGGCCAGACGACTGGATCAGAGCATCTCCAGAACTGCAGCTCTTGTGGGGTGTTCCCGGTCTGCAGTGGTCAGGATCTATCAAAAGTGCTCTGAGGAAGGAACAGTGGTGAACCGGCCACAGGGTCATGGGCGGCCAAGGCTCACTGATGCACGTGGGGAGTGAAGGCTGGCCCGTGTGGTCCGATCAAACAGACGAGCTACTGGAGCTCAATCTGCTCAAGAAGTTAATGCTAGTTCTGATAGAAAGGTGTCAGAATACACAGACCATCTCAGTTTGTTGCGTATGGGGCGGCACAGCCGCTGACCAGTCAGGGTGCCCATGCTGACCCCTGTCCACCGCCGAAAGCACCAACAGTGGCACGTGAGCATCAGAACTGGACCACGGAGCAATGGAAGAAGATGGCCTGGTCTGATGAATCACGTGTTCTTTTACATCACGTGGATGGCCAGGTGCGTGTGCGTGTGCGTGTGCGTGTGCGTGGCTTCCCTGGGGAACACATGGCACCAGGATGCACTATGGGAAGAAGGCGAGCCGGCGGAGGCAGTGTGATACTTTGGGCAATGTTCTGCTGGGAAACCTTGGATCCTGCCATCCATGTGAATGTTACTTTGACACGTACCACCTACCTAAGCATTGTTGCAGATCATGTACACCCTTTCATGGAAACGGTATTCCCTGGTGGCTGTGGCTCTTTCAGCAGGATAATGCGAGTGACGAGTAACGAGTTTGAGGTGTTGACTTGGCCTCCAAATTCCCCATCTGTGGGATGTGCTCAACAAGTCTGATCCATGGAAGCCCCACCTCGCCACTTACAGGACTTAAAGGATCTGCTGCTAACATCTTGGTGCCAGATACCACAGCACACCTTCAGGGGTCTAGTGGAGTCCATGCCTCAACAGGTCAGGGCTGTTTTGGCCACAAAAGAGGGGCCAACACAATATTAGGAAGCTGGTCATAATATTATGCCTGATCTATGTATTTGTTACATGTTCGTCACATTTATGAACATACACTGCTATGCAAGATCACAATATAAGTCACAAATTGATATTTTTTATCTGTAATTTAATGCACAATAAATGTGAGCACTGTGCATTTGTACTAGAAAACAGGTGACGATTTTGTTTTAGTTGGTCCAAATGAAAATGGATCACATTTAAATGTACATAAAATAATAATTTTACATCCTGGCATTTATGTGCTGCCTGCTTCTGCTAACAGAATGTTAAACATTAAATTTTTTCCCCAAGTTTTTGAAACAGATCTTATGAGTCTAACTGAGAAGGTTGACTAATCTCTGAACAGTGTTAGTTAATGCATGTCTCATCCATGAGGATGCAATGATGAAGAACAAACTTTTGGGATTTTAAGGACCAGAACCAAGCTGTATGAGCAAGTTGAACTTTAGCTGCAGTGTGAGTTTCTTTTCTCTTAATGTGCCTGGAGTGAGGAATAAGATACAAATGGTCAAGTTCACTCTGTATTACTTGATCTATTCCACCACCATCTCAGGTACAATTAGGTACAAATTGATTTTATTCAGCTGCATTGTAGGCACTAAAACAGGTCAGTACTTTGTAGTTAAATACGTTTTTAGTGCTGGGTAGTAACTGCTTACATTACTGGATTATTACTGGATTCCATAATCAGATTCCATTATCAGATTCCATAATCAGATTCCATTATCAGATTCCACTATCAGATTCCATTATCAGATTCCACTATCAGATTCCATAATCAGATTCCATAATCAGATTCCACTATCAGATTCCACTATCAGATTCCATTATCAGATTCCACTATCAGATTCCATAATCAGATTCCACTACCAGATTCCACTATCAGATTCCATAATCAGATTCCACTATCAGATTCCATAATCAGATTCCATAATCAGATTCCACTATCAGATTCCACTATCAGATTCCATTATCAGATTCCATTATCAGATTCCATTATCAGATTCCATAATCAGATTCCACTATCAGATTCCATAGTCAGATTCCACTATCAGATTCCATAATCAGATTCCACTATCAGATTCCATTATCAGATTCCATTATCAGATTCCACTATCAGATTCCACTATCAGATTCCACTATCAGATTCCATTATCAGATTCCATTATCAGATTCCACTATCAGATTCCATTATCAGATTCCATAATCAGATTCCATAATCAGATTCCACTATCATATTCCATAATCAGATTCCATTATCAGATTCCATAATCAGATTCCACTATCATATTCCACTATCATATTCCATAATCAGATTCCATAATCAGATTCCATTATCAGATTCCATTATCAGATTCCATAATCAGATTCCATAATCAGATTCCATTATCAGATGCCATAATCAGATTCCACTATCATATTCCATAATCATATTCCATAATCAGATTCCATAATCAGATTCCATTATCAGATTCCATTATCAGATGCCATAATCAGATTCCACTATCAGATTCCATAATCAGATTCCATAATCAGATTCCATAATCAGATTCCATTATCAGATGCCATAATCAGATTCCACTATCATATTCCATAATCAGATTCCATAATCAGATTCCACTATCAGATTCCATAATCAGATTCCATAATCAGATTCCATTATCAGATTCCATTATCAGATGCCATAATCAGATTCCATAATCAGATTCCATTATCAGATTCCATAATCAGATTCCATAATCAGATTCCATTATCAGATGCCATAATCAGATTCCACTATCATATTCCATAATCATATTCCATAATCAGATTCCATAATCAGATTCCATTATCAGATTCCATTATCAGATGCCATAATCAGATTCCACTATCAGATTCCATAATCAGATTCCATAATCAGATTCCATAATCAGATTCCATTATCAGATGCCATAATCAGATTCCACTATCATATTCCATAATCAGATTCCATAATCAGATTCCACTATCAGATTCCATAATCAGATTCCATTATCAGATTCCATTATCAGATGCCATAATCAGATTCCATAATCAGATTCCACTATCATATTCCACTATCATATTCCATAATCAGATTCCACTATCAGATTCCACTATCAGATTCCATTATCATTCCACTATCAGATTCCATAATCAGATTCCACTATCAGATTCCATTATCAGATTCCATAATCAGATTCCATAATCTGATTCCATTATCAGATTCCACTATCAGATTCCATTATCATTCCACTATCAGATTCCATTATCATTCCACTATCAGATTCCATAATCAGATTCCACAATCAGATTCCACTATCAGATTCCACTTTCAGATTCCATTATCAGATTCCATAATCAGATTCCACTATCATATTCCATAATCAGATTCCATTATCAGATTCCATAATCAGATTCCATAATCAGATTCCACTATCAGATTCCACTATCAGATTCCATTATCAGATTCCATAATCAGATTCCACTATCAGATTCCACTATCAGATTCCATAATCAGATTCCATTATCAGATTCCATTATCAGATTCCAAAAATTAAGTGCTTGTAACTGTATTATATTACGTATTAAAATTTATTAAAAATTCTCCTAATTACACCACGAATACAATTTTTAATGATTACATGATTACTATGATTTTGTACTGATTCTCATTAATTCTTCTGTCTCATTGATTTTTAGTTGATTTGTTTTTATTTATTTTAATTTGGCATTTTATGATTTAATTAATTATTAGCATTTCATGAACTCTCTAACCCCCTTCACAAAGCACAGTTTGAGAAACCCTGATGTAATGTTTAATAGCCTTATATTTTCTTTCTCTTTTTTTATTTTTATATTCAAACCAATGTGATAACGAGGTCAAAAGTAATCTAAAAGTAATCTAAAATTTGCATTAAGTACAATTTTCATCATGTAATTTGCAATCTGTGTATATCATTTGTTAAAATTGGATATAATTTGCTATTTTAATATTTATTATATTAAAATAGCAAATTATAACCAATTTTATTTATTATATATGCAGATTGCAAATTACATGATGAAAATTGTACTTAATAATGTAATCTGACTACTTTTTGATTACTTTTAGATTACTTTTGACCTTGTTAATAAAAATTATATAAATAAATATATTTATTATATTTATTCAATTTTATTTCAGATTGGCAAGATGAAGTCGCTCTGCTGTGCATCAAAATAGAAATAATATTTCATTCTCCAGCATATTTTAGTGATTTACGAGCTTGAATTGTTCATCCAAAAATGAAAAGGCTGTCATTATTTATTCATTCTGACGTCTTTCAAAACAATGAAAATGAATGCTGACTGCAGATGTCAAGCAAGATTTCCAGTGGTTCTCAGTGAATAATGACTTTAGTGTTAGTCTTTTCCTCACACAAAGCTATCATATGACTTCAGAAGATTTGAAATATAGAGAATGAGTCATATTGATTAGTTTTTATGATCCCTTTATTGTGCTGTTTGTCCTTTTTGAAGCTTGGAAGCCCTGGTCCACTTGCATTGTGGGAAAGAGAACAGCTTAGACATTTGGTTACATATATTTTTGGCATGAAGTAAAGACACAGGTTTGGAACGATATGATTATGTGTAAAAAAAAATGACCTTGTGTGACTTGTGTTCCTTTTAATCCTGTAGCTCATGTGGACAGTGAAGAAGCAGGACTGTTCATTTCACGCTATTTTGCCTCTGGCGCGTGTGTGATGTGTTGTGGTCGTATTCACCTTCCTCTCTTTCACACCGTGATCAATCATGTTCAGTTAGCATGGACAGCCATCAGGAGATGAATGGACTCGTTTCTGATGTCCTGGATCTTGTTAAGGATTCCTCAGCCCATCTCCGTGAGGAACACTTGAGTGAGCATGAACGATTCTTCACTTTGAATGCAATTCCAGTGAAATTCTGCAAAACAGAACCCGTTTGCATTAGGAAATATTCACATAATATATTCATGTTGATTTTGATGGCGATATAAAAAAGCAGCATCATGATCATTGCAATATTTGTTTGTGCTTATTATTTGACCATTGCATTTTCTTCCCTTTTGGGTTTTTTCTTGTCTCATGTGTATAAGACCATTAAGGTGTTTTCAGCAGTTCCTCTAATGTTCAGAAACAATAACGGCTTGAGAATTGGGAAAGTTTGATTTATCTCAAAATAATTCAAAACTGATTCAGCAATTTGTTTGCATCAACTGTCAAAAATATTTCTGTAAGTCTCTGACATTATACACTATATTTTTGGTAATGTATTATATATATCTTGATTTTTCTCAAAATTGACTTTGCTGACTTGATTGACTTCAAGGTGTAGCTCAGTCATTTTTTTTTTTTTTTGTCCGATCTTACATTTGAAGGGTTTTTTTCATAGAAAATGTGAAAATAACAATAATTAATTGTTATGATTATATATATACACTATATTGCCAAAAGTGGGACACCCCTCCAAATCACTGAGTTCAGGTGTTCAGTCACTTCATGGCCACAGGTGTATAAATCAAGCACTAGGCATGCAGACGCTTCTACACACATTTGTGAAAGAATGGCTCGCTCTCAGGAGCTCAGTGAACTCAAGCGTGGTACCGTGATAGGTTGCCACCTGTGCAATAAGTCCATTCCTGAAATTTCCTCACTAGTAAATATTCCACGGTCAAATGTTAGTGGGATTATAACAAAGTGGAAGCAATTGGGAACAACAGCAACTCAGCCACGAAGAGTTAGGCCACGTAAAATCACAGAGCGGGGTCAGCGCATGCTGAGGGTCACAGTGTGCAGAAGTCGCCAATTTTCTGTCAATAGCTACAGACCTCCAAACTTCGTGTGGCCTTCAGATGAGCTCAAGAACAGTGTGTAGAGAGCTTCATGGAATGGGTTTCTATGGCCGAGCAGCTCATCCAAGCCTTACATCACCAAGTGCAATGCAAAGCGTGGGATGCAGTGGTGTAAAGCACGCCGCCACTGGAGCAGTGGAGACGTGTTCTCTGGAGTGACCAATCACACTTCTCTGTCTGGCAATCCCATGGACGAGTCTGGGTTTGGCGGTTGCCAGGAGAACGGGACTTGCCTGACTGCATTGTGCCAAGTGTAAAGTTTGGTGGAGGGGGGATTATGGTGTTGGGTTGTTTTTCAGGGGTTGGGCTTGGCCCCTTAGTTCCAGTGAAAGGAACTCTTAATGCTTCAGCATACCAAGACATTTTGGACAATTTCATGCTCCCAACTTTGTGGGAACAGATTGGGGACGGCCCCTTCCTGTTCCAACCTGACTGTGCACCAGTGCACAAAGCGTCGGTCCATAAAGACATGGATGAGCGAGTCTGGTGTGGAGGAACTTGACTGGCCTGCACAGAGTCCTGACCTCAACCCGATAGAACACCTTTGGGATGAATTCTCGTCCAACATCAGTGCCTGACCTCACAAATGCACTTCTAGAAGAACGGTCAAAAATTCCCATAAACACACTCCTAAACCTTGTGGAAAGCCTTCCCAGAAGAGCTGAAGATGTTAGAGCTGCAAAGGGTGGGCCAACTCTATATTAAAGCCTACGGATTAAGAATGGGATGGCATTAAAGTTCATGTGCATGTAAAGGCAGACTTTTGGCAATATAGTGTATGTTACCTATATATAATATAATAATTCAATTTATGTATATATTGGTGCATTTAAATTCAAATAATCAAATATTCTTCCTAGTTTAGTGAAAGACTGTGGAAAACATGCATGATTATTTTAACTGAATATTACTGCTGATGATAATCGTTTTGAATTTACTTGGCAACAGTGAAATGACGGTTCGTCTGATTTCAGAGATTTTCATTGCCCTGCTCTTTTAGTCTTGTTTTAAGTTGTTTTGTGAGTCTGAAGGCGTAGAGAAACTTTGGGAGGTCTGCGATATGGCCTTTTGTTGGCTAAATGTTGCGTAAATCTAAACATAGCTCTATTGTGTGAGTGTTGAGACCTGTGTAGGAGGCTGTGCTGCAGAATCTGTGATTATGGTTTCTGAGTTCAGTGAAAACCCCACTCGCAGAGATGGAGATGAAGATACAAGTGGGCAAAAGCTTCTCATAACAAGCATAAACAGCTCCAGAAAGCTCGACCTCAGGCTAGGAACAATGAAAATACATCCATAAGTCCACCTCTGTAGATTACTGAACCGCTTCTGCTCGGTTTGAGAGGTTAGGCGCATAACTCTTACATAATTCCTTGAGTGGAGGAGTTTCATAGCTGTTCTGTCTCGGTGAGCGTAGAGCAAACCGGCCGAGCATGTACTACAGTAATGTACTTTCCTGTTCTCCTGTTATGACATTTTAAAGGCTCCTAATTTTGTTTTGTAGTCTCCTACAATAGATTTACATGCATCCAAGGTCAAGAAACACTTTAATTTTCTCATAATATACATTGCAGCATCAGCTCTCATTCAGTCTCTCTAAACTCCTCCTTTCCGAGAGCCTACTCTGCTCTGATTGGTCAGATGGCCAGTCTCTGTTGTGATTGGTCTAGTCTGCTCTGATTGGTCAGAAGGCTTAATCTGTTGTGACTGGTTTACTCTGCTCTGATTGGTCAGATTACCCAGTCTGTTGTGATTGGTCTACTCTGCTCTGATTGGTCAGATTACCCAGTCTATTGTGATTGGTCTACTCTGCTCTGATTGGTCAGATGATCCAGTCTGTTGTGATTGGTCTAGTCTGCTCTGACTGGTCAGATGGCTCAGTCTATTGTGATTGGTCTACTCTGCTCTGATTGGTCAGATGGCTTAATCTGTTCTGATTGGTCTAGTCTGCTCTGATTGGTCAGATGGCTCAGTCTGTTGTGATTGGTCTACTCTGCTCTGATTGGTCAGACGGTTTAATCTGTTGTGATTGGTCTAGTCTGCTCTGATTGGTCAGACGGCTTAATCTGTTGTGACTGGTCTAGTCTGCTCTGATTGGTCAAATGGCCCAGTCTGTTGTGATTGGTCTACTCTGCTCTGATTGGTCAGATGGCTCAGTCTGTTCTGATTGGTCTAGTCTGCTCTGATTGGTCAGACGGTTTAATCTGTTGTGACTGGTCTAGTCTGCTCTGATTGGTCAGATGGCTCAGTCTGTTGTGATTGGTCTACTTTGCTCTGATTGGTCAGATGGCTCAGTCTGTTGTGATTGGTCTACTCTGCTCTGATTGGTCAAGTGACCCAGTCTATTGTGATTGTTCTGGTGACCCAATCTATTGTGTTTGGTCTACTCTGCTCTGACTGGTCAAGTGACCTAGTCTATTGTGATTGGTCTGGTGACCCAGTCTGTTGTGATTGGTCTAGTCTGCTCTGATTAATCAGATGGCTCAGTCTGTTGTGATTGGTCTAGTCTGCTCTGATTAATCAGATGTCTCAGTCTGTTGTGATTGGTCTACTCTGCTCTGATCTTTCCTGTCACTTTTGATTCATTTAATGCATCCTTGCTGAATAAAAGAAACGGTTTAGATAGTAGCGTACATATTTTCTTATTGAATATCCCTTTTCCCAAGACAGATGTGTTGCGAATGGGTGTGGTGAATGACCAGTTTGCAGTTGGGAAGCTTCATTTGGAAAGTAGCATCCCAAACACTGGTCAACAGTGTGTATGAACATCTCTCATATCACAGTCCTGCAGACGGAGCCACCGGCGGAGAGGTGAGCCGCCTGTTTGCTGCGTAATGAAAGGCTTTGCTACAGCAGCAGGTGTGTGATACGGGCTCTATTCAGGCAGGTCTTTGTTTCTCTGTGTGTGTGTGGGCAGAGGTTGTGCTGAAGCACCTCAATAGAAGCTTCTGCTGCGATGGCCATTTACCCATCAGCCTCGGCTCTCCGTTCCCATCTGTCAGTGAGTGCTTTTCTCCGTTCAAGAGTCTGTGCTCTTTATCCTGCAGTGCTGTTCTTTTCACCACAGCCAGATCCTGTGTGCTTTCACATTACTGCATTTTTGGACATTTTGGCTTTCTGAGTGCTGCATTTACCAGTTTTAAGCAGATATCTGCCACAGATTAGATCTTTCTGTATGCATCTATGCATCCAAAATCAAATTTTTTTGCATCCAATTTGAGTCACTTTTATATGTGGGCTCAGTGCGAGCATTTCTACAAATAGATGTATTTAGGAGTATGTGTGCAAATATAAAAAATAGGGTTTCAACAAAGTCAGTTTTGTCAGATTTAAGATCTTTAAAAGTCTTAAATATCTTAAATGGTATAACAAAAGTCCAAATTATCATTTTAAAGAGGTCTTAAATTTGAGGCCGGAAAACAGGAATCATGATACGGCTTAATGTGATTATTGGTGATGATTTAATTCAAATGATTTAAGTTAAAATGCGGCACTGTTGCACTTTCTACAGGCTCACAGTTTCCGATTGCTTACAATCTACTGTTGATGTATAATGACAATGTTTACTTTATGGTGTTTGTATTGTAATATCTTTAAGAGTGCATATTTTATCTCCCGCATATATTTGAATGTGCAGCTGGAAACCTGAAATGACATTTCAAAAAGTGTATTTTGGACTTGTTTATAATTAAAAGTCCCGCATTATACAGAACAACTTATTGATATTTTGTTATAAAATAAACTTTATCTGGCATTTAAGTCAAAAAAAAAAAATTTTTTCAAATCAATTTATTTAATACATTTGCACTGCGCCCCTAAAGTTTCTTACGTGCTCCTAAATTTTTCAAAAAAAGGGCCGAATGTGCTCCCTGGGGAAAAAAGCAAGCGTCAAACCCTGCCAATACATATCTAATCTATGTTATCTTGCAATTTTGCCTAATTACAATCCACTTATTTATATTTGTGCATGTGTAAAGGTCATTTTCTCTAGATGAACGTCTGCATTTGAACGTCTGGCCATTGCAACCTGTGTGTACACCCTCTAATCTTCTACATTAGTGCCATCTCGGACCAAACGTCATCATGTGCATGTTTGATGCAAGCAAAATGCCACTGTAACAAATGAGACCCTGTTTTGACAAGTTTGCATATGGTCCTGGTTTTCGATCTGTGTGAAATGTCATGCAATTAACATTGTTTAATGATGTTTGCTGTCACATCCAAGTACCCGTTTACTCATCCCTGTTTCAGATGCTCTTAATGATTTGCGCAGATTGATTAGATTCAGTATTTGTTTTAGTATTACTTATGTACTGTTACAGTATTTATGAATATTTTGAAATCTCAAGGATGTGATGTTTACACCTCTTTTCCGTTCAATGACACATGAAACGAATGCTTAAACAATGTTCATGATAACACCCAAAGAGCCGTTCTGTACTGCAGTGTCAATGTGTCATGCAAAGAAAAGGGATTCATTCAAACTATAGTCTCACATACACTTTATAATCAACATGTCGACATGATGCCGGTGAATCTCAGAGCTGCTACAATCATATCCACATCACTATGATCTGATGCTTTCTGAACGGCTGTTTTCTCACCGCTCTCATTTTTGCACATATTCATCGAAATGTCGATCTCAGCAGCGTGGACGGCGTCTGGATTTTCATTAACAGTATTGTCACATGCATATATCGGAATGAATGTGTCAGATGCTATTGAAATTTCATGTTTTAAACCTTTTCTAATCCGTTCGATAGGAGGTAGAAATGGCGTAGAAATGCACAGAACAAGCTGATGTTTTTGTAGAATATAGGGTCAAAAATACTAAAGTTCTCCTTCCAGTCATCGTCTGTGAAGTGTGAAGCATCTAGAAAGGAAGAGAGTCTCATGGGTATTTTTGTGGCAATAGCCAACAATACATTGCATGGGCTTTTATGCCAAAAATCATTAGGATATTAAGTAAAGATCATGTTCCATGAAGATATTTTGTACATTTCCTACTGTAAATATATCCAAAATATATTATTATTAGTAATATACATTGCTAAGGACTTCATTCGGACAACTTTAAAGGCGATTTTTCTCAGTATTTCGATTTTTTTGCACCCTCAGATTCCAGATTTTCAAATCTTGTCCTATCGTAACAAACCATACATCAATGGAAAGCTTATTTATTCAGCTTTCAGATCATCTATACATCCTTGACTGGTTTTGTGGTCACATATAATCTATTATAATATCCATTTTGTCTCATATAATCTATCGAGGAGAAAGCATTTTAATGTGCATGCAAGATATCTCATTCTAGGATGTGCTAGGTTTAAGGAATAAAACTGTCCCAGGAACAACATGCCGTTGTTTCATCCCGTAAGGCTTCTTCTAATGTTCCACTTTGAGAGCTGTGATTTATATTTATATATCTCATTTAATTTCAATTCTCTTTTGCTGCAGCCCTCTGGCACATGCCATAACTCATCATTATGTGTTCAGTAAGTCAGATAAGCAGTTCAATATTTAATATGTGTTCCCTCAGATTTGTTTGGATGTTATCTGGGTCTCGCGGGTAGATGATTCCCACACACACGGTGCACTTCCACTGACTGTGGGATAATGTTACATGTGTTCGTCAACATGAAGGAGATCGTGCTGTTCATCATCCTGGCCTCCTCATCCCGATCTGAATTGCAAATTCTGCCGGTTAAAATCAATAGACGCTGGGATTGGGATTCACGCGTGTGGGTGTGTAATTGGGAAAAACATAAGGGCTGGTATTGCTTCTGACAGGTCATTTATCCCACTTTAGTTAATGGTAAGCATGGCTGGTGTTGGCCACGGCTGGATTCGGTCATCAAAACTCGGTCTATGTTTTCTCTCGCACTTTGTTTCCACAGAACAAACACTTTATAAGTTCTGCTAATCTGTTTACCACTCGGGCGATTCCCTTAGAAAGGCCTGTTCAATACATGCATTCATAAAAGCAACAAGGCTGTTGAGTTTTTGTGGTCTGAAGCCGCTCTCAGATAAACAGAGATTCATGCATTGATTACAAATCCTGCCGATGGAATTTAAAATAGGCCTTTTGAATAATTGATCACTTGTTTTGGTTAATTAAAGTCCATTTTAAATGCTAAAATTTGAATTAATCATAATTATAATGCATTCCCACTTCAAATATGCATATGTGTAGGTAATGCCTTTCCTTTTTTAAGTTACATTTTGAAGCAATTAATTAAAGTTTGGGGCTAGTAATTATTCTTTTTTTTAATGTTTTTGGAAGTCTCTTTTGCTCCCCAGCGCTGCATTTATTTATTCATAAATGCAACAAAAACAGGAATATTGTGATATATTATTACGATGTAAAACAGCTGTTCTCTATGTGAATATATAGTAAAGTGTAATTTATTCATGTGATCAAAGCTGAATATTCAGCATCATTACTCCAGTCTTCAGTGTCACATGCATTGTTGGGAAAGTTACTTTGGAAATGTAATAGGGTAACTTGTAATCTGTAACCTATTTATGACAGCTACACTGGGGGTAAAAAGAATAGTATGCAGATTTTTACACTGTTTTTATGTCAGTAAGAAGAAAAACATCATGTTTTTACTAGAGTATAATTGTCTAGAATTGTTCTCTCTTAAAGGTGCAGTGTGCAGTGTGCAGTGTAAGGTTGTGAGTGACTCACCCCTCCCTTTCGAAGCACATAGAGAAGCTACGGTGGCTGACACAGGACAAAGATGTCGTCGTCTGAGACAGCAGAGAGTGACTAGCGCTCTGTAGAGCAGTTTGTCCGTTTAGGGCCACTGTAGAAACATGGCGGTGCAAAATGGTGACTTCACTATAAGGGACCGCGGTGTGTGTAGATAGAAACGTTTCATTCTAAGGTAATAAAAACAAAACGGTTCATTATGTAACGTCTTTATACACTACTGAAAACATAGTTATCTATATTATATTGCATTTCTGTCAGTAGATCCTCATAAATACTACACACTGCACCTTTAAATATAACTATCTGTTTTTAGAGGTTAACCCTGCCTGGTTTAAATGTTTGAAAATGATTAACAGTTGAAAACATTCATTAGAAATAGAAAATCGCTGAATTGCTACATTGTATTTCTCAGCAACATTACATTGCTTTTGTTAAAGTAATTAAAAACGTTGTTTTATACAGCTCTGTTGTTAATGGAGAGAGAAGCGCTGAACAGACACAGGGACGCATCTCATCTCTCTCTCTCTCTCTCTCTCTCTCTCTCTCTCTCTCTCTCTCTCTCTCTCTCTCTCTCTCTAGGTAATCAATTAAAATAAATGATTTAATTCGTTCATTCAAATAAATGTAATCTTATATTAAACTACTTTATCTCTGTGTCTCATTCAAAGCGGACAGAATGCTGGATCTAACGAGCCGTCAGTTTTTCCCTTCCGGTCAAATATTGCGCTGCAAAATCAATAAGTTGTCAATGCTGGCAAATGACTATGGTATAAGTGGAATAATCCATGACTAGCTGTGCATTAAACAATTTAAAGGGATAGTTCACCCAAAAATTTAAATTACCCCATGATTTACTCACTCTAAAGTCATTGTATGTGTATACAACATTCTTCTTTCAGACGAATACAATCAGAGTTATATTAAAAATGTCCTGGCTCTTCCAAGCTTTATAATGGCAGTGAATGGCTGTTTCTGTTTTGAAGTCCATAAAAGTGCATCCATCCATCATAAAAGTGCATCTGTCCATCATCATAAAAGTGCATCTATCATCATAAAAGTGCATCCATCCATCATAAAAGTGCATCCATTCATCATAAAAGTGCATCTATCCATCATCATAAAAGTGCATCTATCCATCATAAAAGTGCATCCATCCATCATAAAAGTGCATCTATCCATCATAAAAGTGCATCCATCCATCATAAAAGTGCATCTATCCATCATAAAAGTGCATCTATCCATCATCATAAAAGTGCATCTATCCATCATAAAAGTGCATCCATCCATCATAAAAGTGCATCTATCCATTATAAAAGTGCATATATCATCATAAAAGTGCATCCATCCATCTTAACAGTGCATCTATCATCATAAAAGTGCATCCATCCATCATAAAAGTGCATCCATCCATCTTAACAGTGCATCTATCCATCATAAAAGTGCATCCATCCATCATAAAAGTGCATCCATCCATCTTAACAGTGCATCTATCCATCATAAAAGTGCATCCATCCATCATAAGTGCATCCATCCATCTTAACAGTGCATCTATCCATCATAAAAGTGCATCCATCCATCATAAAAGTGCATCCATCCATCTTAACAGAGCATCTATCCATCATAAAAGTGCATCCATCCATCTTAACAGTGCATCTATCCATCATAAAAGTGCATCCATCCATCATAAAAGTGCATCCATCCATCTTAACAGTGCATCTATCCATCATAAAAGTGCATCCATCCATCTTAACAGTGCATCTATCCATCATAAAAGTGCATCCATCCATCCATCATAAAAGTGCATCCATCCATCTTAACAGTGCATCTATCCATCATAAAAGTGCATCTATCCATCATAAAAGTGCATCCATCCATCATAAAAGTGCATCCATCCATCTTAACAGAGCATCTATCCATCATAAAAGTGCATCTATCCATCATACAAGTGCATCCATCATCATAAGTGCATCCATCCATCATAAAAGTGCATCCATCCATCTTAACAGAGCATCTATCCATCATAAAAGTGCATCTATCCATCATAAAAGTGCATCTATCATCATAAGTGCATCCATCCATCATAAAAGTGCATCCATCATCATAAGTGCATCCATCCATCATAAAAGTGCATCCATCCATCTTAACAGTGCATCTAGCATCATAAAAGTGCATCCATCCATCTTAATAGTGCATCTATCCATCATAAATGTGCATCTATCATCATAAGTGCATCCATCCATCATAAAAGTGCATCTATCCATCATAAAAGTGCATCCATCCATCATAAAAGTGCATCCGGGGGGTTAATAAAGGTATTCAACTTACGGAAAAAGTGTAACGCCTCTCGTAGTTCAGAGCGTAACTGGTGTGCAATGTCGTCAGACGTAGAGTAAGCATTTTGAACTGAGGCGTTACACTTTTTCCATAAGTTGAATACGGAAGGCGATTTGCTGGAAGCTAGATAATTTACTTAAGTTTTAATTAAGTTTTAAATATGGATATTTTTCTTACACAAATGCATGGGGTGCTTACACCTTTGCTTCAGAAGGCCTTTATTAACACCCTGGAGCCGTGTGGAGCAGTTATATGATGGATAGATGCACTTTTATAGACTTCAAAAACAGAGCAACAGTCACTGCCATTATAAAGCTTGGAAGAGCCAGGACATTTTTTAATATAACTCTGTGTTCGTCGGAAAGAAGAATGTCATATACACCTAGGATGGCTTGAGGGTGAGGAAATCATGGGATAATTTTCATTTTTGGGTGATGAAATCCTGGGTCGTTGATGTAAAGTAACTGGCGTCCCGTGGCGGCAGAGGTGGCGTCCCGTCAGCTGTCAGCTCCCAGTGCTCAAATCTGTGTTAAGCACAGACAGTCTCGTGAAGAAGAAGAAGACATGTGCCGCGGGAGGTTGGCGTTCACAGACTGACATGTTTGCATTGCATAAAGATGCTGCGTGTCAGGGAGCGTCTTGCATCTGTCAGTGGGCAACGGGAGGCTGATTTAAGACGAGTCTGAATATCTTGACATTCTGGAGTTTTTCAGCTTCCACTTCCTGCACGAACAAACCAGATTTGGACATTTCAACATGAATTATATACAGGGAAGTGCTATAGGGCACTTAATGTGTCAGAGAACATTTCTGAAGCTTCCCTTAAAGCAATTTAGAAAACAACACAGTGTTCAAGACATCTTGAAGTCGTAGGAGTGAAGCTTTTTCTGCCAGTTGAATCAGTTGTTTGTCTTAAAAGGTCCCTGTGTGGAAAAGATGCACTCATATTTAACATTATACCTGAATGTGTGCCACTGAGTGTAATAAACCTCTGATGTTAGCATTTCCTTATTTGCACATTTAAAGTTAACAGTCAAAATTCACCCATGCATGTTTCATTTTTAAAAACTTTTTTGACTTCAGAATTGGATATGATTTCTAATGCCGGATCATTTAGTCCACTCAAACCCCAGGCTTTTCTTACAATCGACTGCAAGCTCACATTCAGATCCGCCTCCATCCAATAAACAACCGATGCATCGATCTGTTACACTCAGATGCACGGAAAAAAATATCTGTCACTACTTCCATTACATTGTGATTTTAATGCATGTTCTTGTTTATATATATATATATATATATATATATATATATATATATATATATATATATATATATATATATATATATATATACACTCACCTAAAGGATTATTAGGAACACCTGTTCAATTTCTCATTAATGCAATTATCTAATCAACCAATCACATGGCAGTTGCTTCAGTGCATTTAGGGGTGTGGTCCTGGTCAAGACAATCTCCTGAACTCCAAACTGAATGTCAGAATGGGAAAGAAAGGTGATTTAAGCAATTTTGAGCGTGGCATGGTTGTTGGTGCCAGACGGGCCGGTCTGAGTATTTCACAATCTGCTCAGTTACTGGGATTTTCACGCACAACCATTTCTAGGGTTTACAAAGAATGGTGTGAAAAGGGAAAAACATCCAGTATGCGGCAGTCCTGTGGGCGAAAATGCCTTGTTGATGCTAGAGGTCAGAGGAGAATGGGCCGACTGATTCAAGCTGATAGAAGAGCAACTTTGACTGAAATAACCACTCGTTACAACCGAGGTATGCAGCAAAGCATTTGTGAAGCCACAACACGCACAACCTTGAGGCGGATGGGCTACAACAGCAGAAGACCCCACCGGGTACCACTCATCTCCACTACAAATAGGAAAAAGAGGCTACAATTTGCATTAGCTCACCAAAATTGGACAGTTGAAAACTGGAAAAATGTTGCCTGGTCTGATGAGTCTCGATTTCTGTTGAGACATTCAGATGGTAGAGTCAGAATTTGGCGTAAACAGAATAAGAACATGGATCCATCATGCCTTGTTACCACTGTGCAGGCTGGTGGTGGTGGTGTAATGGTGTGGGGGATGTTTTCTTGTCACACTTTAGGCACCTTAGTGCCAATTGGGCATTGTTTAAATGCCACGGCCTACCTGAGCATTGTTTCTGACCATGTCCATCCCTTTATGACCACTATGTACCCATTCTCTGATGGCTACTTCCAGCAGGATAATGCACCATGTCACAAAGCTTGAATCATTTCAAATTGGTTTCTTGAACATGACAATGAGTTCACTGTACTAAAATGGCCCCCACAGTCACCAGATCTCAACCCAATAGAGCATCTTTGGGATGTGGTGGAACGGGAGCTTCGTGCCCTGGATGTGCATCCCACAAATCTCCATCAACTGCAAGATGCTATCCTATCAATATGGGCCAACATTTCTAAAGAATGCTTTCAGCACCTTGTTGAATCAATGCCACGTAGAATTAAGGCAGTTCTGAAGGCGAAAGGGGGTCAAACACAGTATTAGTATGGTGCTCCTAATAATCCTTTAGATTCAAGATTCAAGATTCAAGAGTTTTATTTGTCACATACACAGTTATATACAGAATATACAACCGGCAGTGAAATGTAAACAGGTCCGCTCCATGGACAGTGCAAATTCACAGTTAAAAACACAAGGAAGAAATTATAATAGAAATAGGATATAAAAAAGTACTATCTATATATATATATATATATATATATATATATATATATATATATATATATATATATATATATATATATGTCTATATCTGTAGAATTATAAATAATCAAGTCAAAGAGAAAAAAAGGTAACAAATAAGGATAAAGTGGAATAAAATAAGTGAAATAAACTGTGCAGTGAGTAAACTGTAGACTTATAAATATGTGGTTAACAAATGTATAAGAGTATAATGTGCAAACAGGTTTATGACAGGTTGTTACACAGTAACAACGAGAACAGAAAGTGCAGTGCAATGTCAGTGTATCGATGTTTATCCTGAAGTGAAGTCACGTGATGTTAAGTGACTGAGTTCAGGAGTCTGATGGCCTGGGGAAGAAGCTCCTCCTGAGTCTCTCAGTTTTGGCCATCAGGCTCGGAAGCGCTTACCAGATGGTAGCAGCGTGAAATGAGGGTTTGCAGGGTGATTAGAGTCCTTGATGATCTTAGTAGCTCTACCTTTGCAGCGTTTGGTGTAGGCGTCCTGCAGAGAGCGGGAGAGCTGACCCTGAGATACGCTCGGATAAGCGCACTACTCTTTGCAGGGCTTTGCGGTCATGACTGGTGCTGTTCCCATACCACGCTGTGATGCACTGAGTTAAAACACTTTCTATCGCCCCTAAATAGAAAGTTTTCAGGATAGCTGGTGAAACCCTGAATTTCCTCAGCTGGCGCAGGTGGTACAGTCTTTGCCTGGCTTTTTTCACCTGTGTCTGATGAGTGTGGGTGAGTGTGTATGTATATATATATATATATATATATATATATATATATATATATATATATATATATATAAAATATTTACTTCAATTAACGCAGCATCTGTTTTTTTTCTGCCATTCTTTGTCTAGCGTTACATTATATGATCACACTCTTATTCATGCAAATGCTTTTAAAACATTCAAGCGTGACAAGATAGAAGAGAACGCGCTGTCTGTGAATGTCCTGACTATGACACACACACACAGACACACACACACACACACACACACACACACACACACACACACACACACACACACACAGACACACACACACACAGAGAGAGAGACGCGCGCCAGTATCCAGTTCTCTTTCGCTCTTGAACAAACAATAACACACAGAATTGTGCGTATCCTCATAAGAGCATCTTAAATGAGTTAAATAACGAGTTAAATGAACTTAAAGAGTTGTGAGGAAATGAGATGCGCGTGACAGCGCGTCAGACCCGCGTCATGTTCGGCAGCAGCAGATCTTAAAGTGACAGCAGCCATTAATGATGTGTCATTAATGTTCATCACAGAACAGAGGAAACACTAGCTTTAATAATCTATATTTAATTTATCATTTATGCAGCGCAGACTGTTTGATCACTTCTGTATATTGATTATATATGAAGGCCAGAGGTAAATATAACATTTATTATAATGGGTTTATGTGAAGATTGTTTTAAGTTCACTTAAATTAAAAGTTATTTTTTAAAGCCTAATAAATATTGAAATTGATATAGCTTTCAATAATGTTGAATGTCTATCATTAATGTTTAAAATCATTACAACAAATATTTAAAATATACTGTCTTTGTGTGTATATGTCAAACTTGGTTACGGTATTTATCTGACAAAATTACTTGGCAAAAAGAAACTACAGCTACAGGTTTTATTTTGCAAATAGGAAACAAAAAGATGACGGGAAAAAGCTTGCATTGACTACAACATAATCAGTTATTAATATTTCATTGGTTCTCTCTTGTTTTTGCATGTGCTGTTAATTTCTCCATAGACTGCCTGGCACAGTCGGCACTATGTGTCATGTGTCATTGCACCACAAATAAAACATTTGACTACAAGCACAACCATGCAATATGCTTACATAAAAAAACAGGTTTTCATTCATAGTTTTTCAGGCACAATAAGATGTGTGAGATCATGAAACCACTTTGAAACCACCAAGAGTTTAAAAATAGGTGAATGCTGGTTCTCTTGCACTTGTGTGCATGTTTGTTTTTGTTTTGACGTCAAGAAAACCCTTAAAATCTCCCATAAGCAAGTTTTCTACAGTTCCTCTGGTGTTGTTGAGCTTTCATAATGAGTTGTTTTTTGATGTTATCAGGTTTTTATTGTGCATGTAAACGCTCTCAATGAGAAGCAGCATTTCCTCGCTGAACCCCGCGTGTTTGGAGTGCGAGGTCATCGCCTCGCACAGATGGTGTGTCTCTTTTTCTTTTCTCTCTGCTCTTTTTATCGCTCACTTCCTGCGTTTTTTTTGTTTTGTTTTGCACATCCTTTGATTTCCCAGCAGCCCCTCACTGGCCAGCTGGACGTTCTCCAAAACGTGCACCCATCCTGCAAGTTTTACGTGCCGTCTCCTCATCTTTTAGCTGTGCATGAGATTTATGCCGCAATTATGTTATGTAACATTTTCAGATACGCTGTCAAACATGTACATGTGGTTCCAATATGGCATGGCTATTGACATCAGACCATAACTTACTGCGACTGATTGGCCTGGTGTCGTCTAATACAGAGAGGCGTATCAGGTTTCAAAACTGCATGTCACTTGTCTGGGCTTTAAGTGAAATTGATTTAGGAGACTCATCTACAGCTGGCCGCAAAAGACGATTGTGAATCGAAAGTGATTTTCTGCTTGTGTAACACCGGCGGCTGGGCTGACATCTGTCTGCAGGTTCAAGTTGTTGAAGCATCATAGAACAGACATCAGAGAAGAGAGCGATAGGCGTGCGTCCAGACGGCCGTATATCAGTCTGAGGAGATGGAGGCAGGAGGTGGACCGTTATCTGATAAATGGACAAATGAATGCAGCGGGCAGGAGCTGAGAGTATCAGTGCAATTTCACTACATCATCTAAAGCCGAGATGCTCAAAGACCACCCATACGATGTCATATCCTCACCGTGCACGCTTTATTAAGGCGAAGACGTGCATAAACTACGACGGAAACACGATTACCAAATAAATCTCTCAAAACCTCAGGTGACTTTGCCTCAGCAGAGGCTGTGATTGGATAACCTAACCAGTGGACCAATGGCATCGCAGCATCTCAAATGTAGGTTTGGTGGCTCTGAAACGCCTGAGTCAAAGTCTGATCAAAATGATTTGGTTTAATTCCCTCCAGAAGCGATTGCATTCCCAAACACCAGCATCCCAACTGTTGTATTTTATATACCGCTGTAACCAGGGTTTACTTTTACTTTTTTGCTCAGCAGCCACCGTGGCTAGTGGTTTTCCAAAGTTACTAGCCACTCAACATTTTCACTGGCCACAATTTTGCTGTTTGGAAATTACATTTTATATGATTAAAGTTGACTTTGGCATGCTTAAATTACTTGATTTTGAGTCATTTTACTTGATTTAGAAGGTTTAAAACCCTTTCAAACTTTCAAATGCAAAGTGAGTGACCACCCAAATCAAGACTACACTGTATATCAGCTCAGCTGGTGGGCAATATGAGCATAGGCTAATATGAGAAATTTAATATGAGACGAGTTATTTTTGTTAGGCTATATAAAAGAACAAAGAAGCAAATTACAAAAACAATAGTAAATTTAAATCAGTAAGTTTATTTAATATGTATACATTTATTTAACATCTGTAGTTGTTTGATTGACATTGAGAGAGAGAGAGAGAGAGAGAGAGAGAGAGAGCGCTTCTGTTGTGTGTCACTAACTGCAAGTTAATCGATAAAGAATTGTAATTTTGTGATAAAACGGTCTTGGCATTTCATTTGGCTATAGGCTGAAATTATATTCAACCCACCAAAGTGGCTATTGGGAGTGTCTGCCTTACCTGCCACAGGTAAGGCAGGTGAAATCTACCTGCATTTGGCTGGCTGCTGGGTGTTAATGTCAAGCCCTGGCTGTAACATCCTAAAACATCCCCATAACCTATAACAATCATAAATTGTTCTCATCTGCAGGTTAACCTACTGGAGCTTCAGGGTCCTCGGTGGTGTCCTTAAACCAGCTCAATCTCGAGTTCAAGTGCACTGAGCAGGTTGCTAATATAAATATCTTTCTTTTGTCTTTCTTTGCAGCGGACACTTGAAGGCTTAATTCCCCCGTCAAACCCACACAACTCAGTCAGTTTGAACATCCCCTTTTAAAGATTTCCTGGTTAGAAATCAGCAAACTGCCAAACTGTTACAGAAAACCTGTCATTAACACTTCTAAACAAGAAAATTAGAAGGCAAGTTTGAATTATACCATGTTTCAAGAAATTTAAATTTTCAAACATTTCTCTAGCAAATTGAGCATTTCACTATATCAACTATACAATCAACTGTAAATTCATCAATCTCAAAGGATTTGTAAACATTTGTTCGTTTCTTAAGTTGTTGATATGTTTAATGCTTGCAATGCCTGTTTCCGCATGTACATAAAAGCATACATTTATGATTTATTCAAGAGTTTTTATTCAAGAGTTTTATTTGTCACATACACAGTTATATACAGAATATACAACCGGCAGTGAAATGTAAACTGGTCCCCTCCATGGACAGTGCAAATTCACAGTTAAAAACACAAGGAGGAAATTATAATAGAAATAGAATAAAAAAGTACTATCTATCTATATATATATATATATATCTGTAGAATTATAAATAATCAAGTAGAAGTCGAAGAAAAAAAAGTAAAAAAAATAAGAATAAAGAAGTGGAATGAAATAATTGAAGTAGACTGTGCCGTGAGTAAACTGTAGACTTATAAATATGTGGTTAACAAATGTATAAAGAGTATAACGTGCAAACAGGTTTATAACAGGTTGTTACACAGTAACAACGAGAACAGAAAGTGCTGTGCAATGTCAGTGTATCGATGGTCACGTGATGTTAAGTGACTGAGTTCAGGAGTCTGATGGCCTGGGGGAAGAAGCTCCTCCTGAGTCTCTCAGTTTTGGCCATCAGGCTTCGGAAGCGCTTACCAGATGGCAGCAGCGTGAAATGAGGGTTTGCAGGGTGATTAGAGTCCTTGATGATCTTAGTAGCTCTACCTTTGCAGCGTTTGGTGTAGACGTCCTGCAGAGACGGGAGAGCTGACCCTGAGATACGCTTGGATAAGCGCACGACTCTTTGCAGGGCTTTGCGGTCATGACTGGTGCTGTTCCCACTTAGATTTAAAAAGAATCTCTTCTCACCAAGGCTGCATTTGTTTGATCAAAAATACAGTAAAAACTGTAATGTTGTCTGACTATCACCAGACCAAGCTCAGTTTAAGATTGAACATTAGCCTGGGGAGTCTGCTGTATTTTCTACAGCACAGAGGCTTGATCAACGGGCATAGTTCAAATGACTGTACGCAATTGGACAGTCCTTCAACCAATCAGATCACAAGACGCGTGATCAACGGGCATAGTTCAAATGACTATCCGAGCGTATCTCAGGGTCAGCTCTCCCGTCTCTGCAGGACGTCTACACCAAACGCTGCAAAGGTAGAGCTACTAAGATCATCAAGGACTCTAATCACCCTGCAAACCCTCATTTCACGCTGCTACCATCTGGTAAGCGCTTCCGAAGCCTGATGGCCAAAACTGAGAGACTCAGGAGGAGCTTCTTCCCCCAGGCCATCAGACTCCTGAACTCAGTCACTTAACATCACGTGACCATCGATACACTGACATTGCACTGCACTTTCTGTTCTCGTTGTTACTGTGTAACAACCTGTCATAAACCTGTTTGCACATTATACTCTTTGTACATTTGTTAACCACATATTTATAAGTCTATAGTTTACTCACTGCACAGTTTACTCCACTTATTTTATTCCACTTCTTTATTTTTTATTTTTTATTTTTTCTACTTGACTTGATTTATTTATAATTCTACAGATATATATATATATATATATAGTACTTTTTTTTTATTCTATTTCTATTATAATTTCCTCCTTGTGTTTTTAACTGTGAATTTGCACTGTCCACGGAGCGGACCTGTTTACATTTCACTGCCGGTTGTATATTCTGTATATAACTGTGTATGTGACAAATAAAACTCTTGAATCTTGAATCTTTCTTCTCTGCTGCCTGGCATGTTCCTTCTTGAGTCGTTCAACTAAAAGATCGTCCATAAACATTTCAGTTTTATCTGGCTCTTTTGTTGTTATATTCAAATCATTTGGGAGAGATATTGTTTCCGGGAATTTATTCATTTATTTGTTGGCGATTTAGGGCCAACTTGACACAACGCAAGAGATCATGACAGCATTTATTGTGTTTCGTCTCCCGCTCTGAGACGACACTCATTTATGATGCAAATGTTTTATATTATATTTCAATTTTGCGCACTTTGGATGGAAACAACAGGAGATAATACACTGCAGTTGTTACCTTACAGAGCTTTTTCTACCTGATTTATGCCATAAAAATGAGTTTTGTTGGTAGAAATGCATGCATAATTGGTTCTGTGATGTTAAATCATATTTTTGACTTTAACCCAGTTAATTTAGATGTTACCATTTATTTTCAGTCTAGGAAATCAAACAATCCTGATTTCTTTGACAATTTCCTTCGCACTATTAAAAAAACCTAATAGTACTCAAATTTAAGACAAGGTATTTGTCTCGTTTGGTTTTGTGATTTGTCTCGTTGAATTTTGTAATTTTGCCTCATGTTTCCTGGTTCTTGTCATGTGACGTCCTTGCCCTAATGTGATCATGTCATGTGCTTCCCTAGTTTCATGTGTCTTGTTCTGATTGGTTCTCTTATCTACAAACCCGATTCCAAAAAGGTTCTGTACAAATTGTGAATAAAAACAGAATGCAATGATGTGGAAGTTTCAAATTTCAATATTTTATTCAGAATACAGCACAGATGACATATCAAATGTTTAAACTGAGAAAATGTATCATTTTAGGGGAAAAATAAGTTGATTTTAAATTTCATGGCATCAACACATCTCAAAAAAGTTGTCAAACAGTCTAACAGTCAAAACAGTCTGCAAACGTCTGGGGACTGAGGAGACAAGCTGCTCAAGTTTAGGAATAGGAATGTTGTCCCATTCTTGTCTAATACAGGCTTCTAGTTGCTCAACTGTCTTAGGTCTTCTTTGTGGCATCTTCCTCTTTATGATGCTCAAATGTTTTCTATGGGTGAAAGATCTGGACTGCAGGCTGGCCATTTCAGTCCCCGGATCCTTCTTCTACGCAGCCATGATGTTGTAATTGATGCAGTATGTGGTCTGGCATTGTCATGTTGGAAAATGCAAGGTCTTCCCTGAAAGAGACGACGTCTGGATGGGAGCAGATGTTGTTCTTCAAACTCTTTGCAGTGTTTCTCTGAGAAACTCCTTTCTGATATTGCTCCAGTATGTTTGGCCGCAGCATTGGGGGAATTGGTGATCCTCTGCCCATCTTGACTTCTGAGAGACACTGCCACTCTGAGAGGCTCTTTTTATACCCAATCATGTTGCCAATTGACCTAATAAGTTGCAGATTGGTCCTCCAGCTGTTCCTTATATGCACATTTAACTTTTCCGGCCTCTTATTGCTCCCTGTCCCAACTTTTTTGGAATGTGTAGTTCTCATGAAATCCAGAATGAGCCAATATTTGGCATGACATTTCAAAATGTCTCACTTTCAACATTTGATATGTTATCTATATTCTATTGTGAATAAAATATAAGTTTATGAGATTTATAAATTATTGCATTCTTTTTTATTCACAATTTGTACAGTGTCCCAACTTTTTTGGAATCGGGTTTGTATGTGTCATGTTCTGATTGGTTGGTCTAGTCATGTGTCCATAGTTCTAAGCCAAGCCAAGTCTGTGTTTATTGGATTTCTGTTCACATTTGGATTTAATAAACTATGTTTGGGTTCATCTATGCTCACCTGCAGTGGAATTGAATACAGTATTTAACATTTTTATTTTATTTAAATACGTATTAACGTATTTAAAGTAAAACTAAATGTATATTTTTAAATACTAAACAAAAAACAAGCCATTTAGTAGCATTTTAATGATTTATTATTATTTTTATTTTTATTTTAAATACTAAACAAAAACAAATCATTAGTATTTTAATGATTTAGTACCCAAATAAACTAAAATAAACAACAGAAAAATTCCAGGGATGGTGTGGGTAAAGAATTGAACAATTATGACCTATTAACGAGTCTTTCAGTACTTTTAAGGAAGTAAATCTGATACTTGAAACAAAGTGTTATTAATTTTGTATTATTATTTTTGTTTAGTAAATACTAAACAAAAGCAATGCTGTTTTTAGTTTCATTGTAATGATTTATTTTTAAGTAAACCACAGTGCTGTTGAATGCTTGACGTTCTAAGGTGAGCAAGTAGTTCCAGCAGGTTTTGACCGCATTACAGTTCCATATCACTCCGCCAAATGATTTCAGTTTAAAAAGGTCCTTACAGCCGACAACAGCAAAAGAACCAAAACCCACAACGACACTGACCGAGCAAAGAAATCTAGTGAACAATAGGATAAAAACGACTAATTATGTCCATGTTTTTTGCCACAAAATTATGTTTTATTACGTACGGAAAGCCCACACTCACACAGACACGTGTTGTCAGCGCCGCTCTGAAGATTTTATCAGTGAAATAGTTCAGCATCTTAAAAGCTACATGACATTTCTCACTAGCGAGGGAATAACGGCGCTGTTCTTGAAGCAGATCAACTTACAGTTTCACTATTAGTAGAGACGCTAGAGCCGAACACAGAGAGACACACACAATCTCTCTCTCTCTCATTAATAACTGCATTAGTCTGCTTTCAGTGGCTCAAGCCTCCATTAAAAGCTCTAAAATTATGTTTTGGAATTAGCAACGGAGGCGTGGGATGAGATGCGTAAGAAATTAGTCCTGCACACAAGAGCGCTTTAAGGACAAAAACCTGACAAATGTCTTGAATCTTCTGAACAATGTTTTGAGGTGGGGTAACCGTAGTATAAGCGGAATAATTGATAGTGATGGGCAGTCCGAGGCTTTATGAAACACTGAAACAGTTGAAGCAAATGTGCTGTATTGTGTCGAAGCTTTGAAACAATCCCACACCCGTCTCTACGGCGACACCTGCTGGACAGAACAGTGTAAATGCAACAAAAACCCAGGCCAAACATGCATAAAAACACCTTTTACAAACTATTGCAAATGTTTTATTGAAAATAAAATCTTTCGAATGCAAGTAACTAATCATCTAATAAAATTAAATATTAAGTGTTCTTTTATCAATTGTCAGGCTTGTTTTGTTTGTTCCATGGATGGCTCAGCTAAACAAGCCAATATGAGACTATTAGCTACTATTATTCCTTTTAATTATACTAATGTCTCATTAAAACATCTACAAATGTATAAAACTGATTAAAGATCAGGTAAAACCAAGTGGCAACCTCCCCCAGTTTCCCAAGTCAATACAGAAGTGACTTAAACTGCACTTCATGGACTGGCCACTAGAGACTGGCTCCAGAAGGGAGCAGGATCTCATTGAGCTCCATGTTAAAATGCCCAACTTTACAGCAGAATAACACGTTTACAGACTGGTACAAATTGTGGTTTTGGTCTATGCGGCTAATTTTGCCCTTCATGACAACTGTGAGGGGGGTGAATTTTTTTTATAACTCATT
Source organism: Paracanthobrama guichenoti (assembly GCA_018749465.1). Classification (NCBI taxonomy): domain Eukaryota; kingdom Metazoa; phylum Chordata; class Actinopteri; order Cypriniformes; family Gobionidae; genus Paracanthobrama; species Paracanthobrama guichenoti. The sequence goes on from CM031958.1 coordinate 41,119,477, forward strand.
CATTTACGTTATATAAAGCCTTAAAGTTCTGCATAATTAAGGGCGTGACCACTTTGAGTGACAGGTGGATAGCCATTTATCCGCTGTCTGTTAGTCATCACGTCACCTCAGCTCCGCCCACGTCCCGCCTCTTTGCCCATTTTCTGTTATCCAGGCGTGATGCGCGATGATGCGCTGCCAAGATGGCAGCAGCCAGCTCGACTCTACTTTACGCTTCAGAACAGCTCTTCGGAATCCAATGGGTGACGTCACGGACACCACGTCCATATTTTTTTTACAGTCTATGGGTAAAACCCACAGACACTTGTTCAATGGTTCACAGAGATCATCGCCCCCTAGCGGTGAACCTTTGACATTTCGAAGTGTTTTGAAACAGTAATGACGTAACGAAGCCTAACGTAAGCTTCGAAGTTTCATGAAGCAGTGTTTTGAAATTGCCATCACTAATAATTGACTCCGGGTTGTTAAATTATTAGAAAAACGGCATTGATACCTCAGGTGTGCTTTATTTTCTAATAATTAAACGGCTCTTTGTCAATTATTCCATACTTAAAGTACTAAGATAAATCAAAACAAACAACAGAAAGATACTACGTTTTTGTGTAGGCCTTTATTTACGTCATTTAGTTTTCCGTAAAGGCATACAAAATACAAGTGCTTTTTACAGCAAAGCTCTAAATGTGCATGTTTAACTTAGCATTGTCATGAAACAGTTCAATCTACTTAATGTTGTTTTGTTTTTTTTGTCTTCCCAAAGAAAGTAGAGAAGCCCAGGCTGCTCAGTTGCTCATAAATCTTGTAATTTCAGCAGACCTTTCTGAGTGTATCATTTTGATTTGGGTTCTCAGTGGAGGTTGTTTTGCCCTCCTCTTTCCCGCCGTGTTGATTGAAGAGTGTGTGTGTGAAATTGCGTTGGCCTTTAACGCGTTCCAGACTGTGCGTTTGCTCCACAACCACATGTCGAGTTTCTGCTGAAGCCCTCGAGGGCGAGGTTTTTATCACGCCGCCCGATGGGTAACAGAGTTGACATTCAGCGCGCCGCTGGGGTGAATGAGGCTAATAAAACTGGTTTTCCATTCTCTTTCCCTTCCTCAGATGGACCCGGTTCAGAAAGCTGTTTTACATCACACGTTCAGCGCTTCAGCCTCGTCTAAAAGGAAAGCGGTGTCGTGCGGCGTGTGCCATCTGAGGTTTAACTCGCAGGTGAGTGGAAGAGGCCGGGACTCTGATATTCACACATAAAGCCAACACAGTCCACATAATGCAATCAAGCCAGTATTACAGGTAATTTGTCTGTTTATTGTGATGAACCATAGGAAAAATGAATGAACGCATAACTTAAAAGTACTCACACAAGCAGGGCTGTTTTCCTCATTCAATTCATTTGATTCACAAATGCTCAGTTAGATTCTGATTCAATTTCATTTTATTTTCAAGCCGGTTCATAAACTGTCATTTATTTCGAGAATCAAACTTCATTGAATGTGCTGTAAGTGTTTGATTCACTAAAAAGAACCAGCTCATATGAGTCATTTGTTGTGAATCAAACTACACTGGCCATGCTGTAAGTGTTTGATTCACTAAAAAGAACCAGCTCATATGAGTCATTTGTTGTGAATCAGACTACACTGGTCACGCTGTAGGTGTTTGATTCACTATAAAGAACCAGCTCATATGAGTCATTTGTTGTGAATCAAACTACACTGGTCATGCTGTAGGTGTTTGATTCACTAAAAGAACCAGCTCATATGAGTCATTTGTTGTGAATCAAACTACACTGGTCATGCTGTAGGTGTTTGATTCACTAAAAAGAACCAGCTCATATGAGTCATTTGTTGTGAATCAAACTACACTGGTCATGCTGTAGGTGTTTGATTCACTAAAAAGAACCAGCTCATATGAGTCATTTGTTGTGAATCAAACTACACTGGTCATGCTGTAGGTGTTTGATTCACTAAAAAGAACCAGCTCATATGAGTCATTTGTTGTGAATCAAACTACACTGGTCATGCTGTAGGTGTTTGATTCACTAAAAAGAACCAGCTCATATGAGTCATTTGTTGTGAATCAAACTACACTGGTCATGCTGTAGGTGTTTGATTCACTAAAAAGAACCAGCTCATATGAGTCATTTGTTGTGAATCAAACTACACTGGTCATGCTGTAGGTGTTTGATTCACTAAAAAGAACCAGCTAATAAGAGTCATTTTTTTGTGAATCAAACTACACTGATTTTGCTGTGTGTTTGATTCACTAAAAATAATTTTTTTGTGATAGTGATGTTTTTACTGTATTTTTTTTTTTTTTTTTTTTTTAAGAATACAGTAGTTTTATGAATTGCACTACACTGGATGTGGATGTGCATTGTTTTGCATTTATAATAAAGAATTGATTCAGAAGAGTCATTTGATTTGGGAATCAATATTTGTACCCTACTATAAATACAAGGACCTAAAGTTCATTCTATGAGGGTGACTTTGAAATGGCCAAGAGGACAATTTTACGTTTCGTCCTTCATCCATCCCTTGTCATTTTCAATTCAGGAGAACGTCTACCTGTGTGCCGCGCTTTTATCAGAGGTATTTCATCCAAATAGGATTATTTAAAAACAGCATTGCCCATATCCTCTCTATTAGGTGCTCATTTACGCTGTCACTGTCAGATATTAAGCTGTAATATCCGCACCGAGGCCTATCGAACAGTAATCACAGCTCATTATGGGCATCCGTCAGAACCGTGTGACAGGTGGAAGGGGCGGGGCTGCGGTTGACCAATCATATCTCCTGTAGCTCTCCAGTAGCCAATCACAGAGAGCGTCTGGGAGAGATTATGCATTCAAATCACGCCGCATACACAGCAAAACCTCATTATCATTGGTCGTTTGTGCTCCAGCTTCCAATCAGCTCCAATCTGAGCCCGGGAAGCCTTAATGCGGCACATTTTCAAAAATCAAATGGCTTCTGGAGAGTTACAGAGTCCAGCCAGACGTTCTGGGCGACTTTTGAAAATGACATTTGGTTTTCATATATCGCCACAGGTCTATTTGAATATGAGACACTTGGTTATGGATTCTTCTGTGTGTATGAATTATAAATACAGTTTATGATATCTGGGGAGAGAAAACCTAGTTAGTTGTTGAAGTGCTTTTGCTCGGCTCCTGCCAAACACAGACTGTGGCTGTAATTTGCTTGTGCCGTGATTGATGGATGGCGTCCCGCTGCAGGTCCCTGTCTTAGTTAAAGGCTCGGCCTCATGCTGGCAGGCGTTTACTGCCCACCGTTTGAGTTTGTGTGGTGTTTTTTTATCATTTTTTATAATTGTAGTAATAAATATTTATTAATTGTTTAATAATTCACAATGTATAATATAATATGATTATGTATAATAATTGTACCTTTTATATTTATTTTATTTGTATTTATTTATTATTTACATTTTGTAATATTTCTGATTTACAGTTTATAATATGTGTAAATATTTATTATGTATAATACATTTGCAAATGTATTTATTCAAATAAATATAATTATTTATAATTGTGTGTTTTATATTTATATATTTTATGTATTTAATTTATGATTTATGCAACAATCATGCAAAATACAGTCTTATGGCCATTAATAAATATTAATTGTTTTATAATTCACAGTGTATAATATATGTTTTTTTATATAATTTATAATATTTTATATTGATTATGTATAATAATTGTAAGATTTTATTTGTATTTATTATTTACTATTATTTATTTCATTTATTTTACAATTTGTAATATTTCTAATTTATAGTTTTTATTATATTTGTAAATATAATATTTTTTTATTATGTTATTATGTTTATTATGTATATTTATTTAACTAACTTGCTGGACCTTAGCATGTGTCTGTATTATTTTTATAATATTTTAAATTAGTTTACTAGTTTATAATATATTATATTTGTAAATATTTATTTATAATGACGTTATCTTTTTATATTTATTTTTATTTATTATTTAATATTTATTTTTAAAAAAATATTGCTGGACCTTGGCATGTGTCTGTTTTTATTTTTATTTATTTTATTTTCCATCCATCCATTATCTTCCGCTTATCCGGGCCGGGTCGCGGGGGGAACAGTCTAAGCAGAGACGCCCAGACTTCCCTCTCCCTAGCCACTTCCTCCAGCTCTTCCGGGGGAACCCCGAGGCGTTCCCAGGCCAGCCGGGAGACGTAATCCCTCCAGCGTGTCCTAGGTCTTCCCCGGGGCCTCCTCCCGGTGGGACATGCCCGAAACACTTCCCCGGGAAGGTGTCCAGGAGGCATCCGAAATAGATGCCCGAGCCACCTCAACTGGCTCCTCTCGATGTGGAGGAGCAACGGCTCTACTCTGAGCTCCTCCCGAGTAACTGAGCTCCTCACCCTATCTCTAAGGGAGCGCCCAGCAACCCTGTGGAGAAAGCTCATTTCGGCTGCCTGTATCCGGGATCTTGTCCTTTCGGTCATGACCCACAGCTCATGACCATAGGTGAGAGTAGGAACGTAGATTGACCGGTAAACCGAGAGCGTCGCCTTACAGCTCAGCTCCTTCTTCACCACGACAGACCGGTACATCGACCGCATTACTGCAGAAGCTGCACTGATCCGTCTGTCAATCTCCCGTTCCATCCTTCCCTCACTCGTGAACAAGACCCCAAGATACCTGAACTCCTCCACCTGAGGCAGAAACTCTCCACCAACCTGAAGTGGGCAAGCCACCCTTTTCCGACTGAGAACCATGGCCTCGGATTTGGAGGTGCTGATTCTCATCCCGGTCGCTTCACACTCGGCTGCAAACCGCCCCAGTGCACGCTGAAGGTCCTGGTCTGAGGAGGCCAACACGACAACGTCATCCGCAAAAAGCAGCAACGAAATCATGTGGTTCCCAAACCGGACACTCTCAAGTCGCCCAAGTCGCTCATTCGGGCTGAGGCCGGCCGGGCCCCATGGGGGTAGGCCCGGCCACCAGACGCTTGCATACGAGCCCCAACCCCGGGCCTGGCTCCAGGGTGGGGCCCCGGCTGCGCCATGCCGGGCGACGTCTCGGTCCTGATTTTAATTTGACTCATATTAGGTTTGTGAACTGCTCTTAGTCTTAGTCCAACGGTTGGGTTAAATGTTTGCTTAAAACAACCCAATCGCTGGGTTAGTCCATTTCCAACCCAACTTGGGTTGTTTTTAACCCAGAGTGTAGTTATAATTTTTGTGACATTTTATATGATTTATTTATTGATTTAATTAATGAATTAGTTCTGGACCATAGAATCAGTGTCTAGTTACTCTCATGAATATGAGACACTTGGTTATGGATTCTTCTGTGTGTATGAATTATAAATACAGTTTATAATATCTGGGGAGAGAAAACCTAGTTAGTTGTTGAAGTGCTTTTGCTCGGCTCCTGCCAAACACAGACTGTGGCTGTAATTTGCTTGTGCCGTGATTGATGGATGGCTGATTTAAGCGTGTCCCACTGCAGGTGTCTGTCTTAGTTAAAGGCTCAGGCAGGACGGGCTTCCTCCTCGCCTGGCCGTCAGCTCTCGCCATCACGGTGGCAGCTCTTCCGTGTCGTGCGTTTAATGAATGCTTGATTGCGGCACAGATTGCACATGACATTTATCTGTGTCACTGCATTCTCCCCTGTGATTGGCTGACGAAACAAATAGCTGGAAGGTGTCGAGAAACATCCATTTATCTTGGTGTTAAAGCTATTTTCATAACACCATCCCCTCAAATGATGTGTTACTTACAAACCGCCTTGATATAAATCTATACGATTATGATCCATATCCCGCACTGCTATTTGCACAAATACAATATATCAAAAGACGTCTGATTTGTCATGACGTCTTATTGCTTTTCATAAAGGTATATCTGCCCTTAATGTCTTTATGAAATTACCTCTCTGGCAAGCAAGCTGGGATTGTGAAGAAATGCATCATGAGCTGAATGTTAGCATGAAATATGATGTTTTGCAAGATTCTGAACTGAACGCTTGCCATCGCCATATCGGAGTAAATTTAGGTTTTTACGAAAAGACGTAGACTAGCTCATAAATGACGCTACGGGAGATTGTCATCTGTATGCAAAGAGAAAATCATGCAAAATACAGTTTTATGGCCGGTAATAAATATTTATAAATTATTTTATAATTCCTTATTTATAATATGTTTGATGCAGATAATATGTAATTATTATTAAAATAAATGAAATAAAATTATTTTATTTTATTTTTATTTTATTTTAAACTTACTCCCCAATGAACAATAATGCAAAATATTTCATGGTCAGTAATAAATATTTATTAATTGATTCATAATTCACACTTTACAATATTTTTAAATGCAATTATTAAAATAAATATAATTATTTATAATTATTGAGTTTATTTATTTATTCTTTATTTCTAACTTACTCCCCAATGAACAATAATGGAAAACACAGTTTTATGGCCAGTAATAAATATGAATTAATTGTTTTATTATTCACAATTTATAACATTTGTAAATGTATTTATTAAAATAAATATGATTATTTATAATGAATGTGTTTGTTTTATATTTATATATTGTATTTTTATGGTTTTATGGCCTGTAATAAATATTTATTAATTGTTTTATAATTCACAATGTATAATATTTTTTAAATGTCATTATTAAAATAAATATAATTGTTATATTTTATGTATTTAATTTTAATTAATTTATTATTTATTTAATTTTTTCTAATTTACTCCCAATGAACAATAATGCAAAATACAGTTTTATGGCCGGTAATAAAATATTTAGTATTTGTTTTATAATTCACAATTCATAATATTTTAAAATGTAATTATTAAAATATTTTTAATTTAATTTATTTTTAATTTGTTTTATTTTACTCCCCAGTGAACAATAATGCAAAATAAAAATATACATATAATTATAATATTTTATAATAATTTAATAATTCATAATTATTGCAACTTTGTATATGTTTATTATTTAATATTGATTTCTTAATGGCGATAATTTAATACTGGAAGTGTGTGTGTATTTATTGCATGCTTTAAACTCATAATATTGTATGCTTACTGTACATTTGTGTTTATTTATTTATGTCTAACTATGTAGTTCCGGTCCCTAGCATCTGTGTCTGTGTTACGCACATGCCCGTTGTGTTTTTGCACTAGTGAGGTCGTCGTCTGCTTTATTTATTCAAAGACGTGTTTGTCCGTCTCTTGGTAGTCTCCTCCGCGCGGCCAGCAATGTCAGACAGGCGTCACGAGTTAGTGGAGAGGTAAACAAGGGCAATTGAAAGACGTCGTGTATGGCCCGGTCCAACCAAGCCATAATAAATCTCGTTTGAAGGTGAATGCATGCGGCACAGAGCGTTTGACGCTTCCTACATTGTGCCCGCGGATATTAAAAGATTTGTTTCCCACCAAGTCAGTCTGGATGAGCTGGAAGTTTTATGTATGGGACTGTGTCATAGGGGAGAAAAACCTCTCTCTCTCACACACACACACACACACACACACACACACACACACGACTGTGAGAGGCGATCCTTTTCTTCTGTCACACTCTTTATTCCACACCATTACTCTGAGAGACTGGGCAAAACCTTGCTGATAGTGCCTACATAGGGAGCTGCCTTCTTAGGGAACATAGACATTCATAAAAATATCACTCCTCAAACATGAGACTCGACTCCCGTCGACTTCAGTTGAGTTTGGTGACATACTGAGCTTAATGTAATGCTTAAAAGATGCATTAATACTGGGTTAAACAGCTGATTATTTAATTATAACTTTAGTAATGCATGAATCAGAAGTAGGTCTGTCAATCAACTGAAAATGATAGTCAAATTAATTACATAATATGCTGATTAGTTAATCATTCCAGTTTAACCAGGCACTAAATGCGCCGTGAATGTTTAATTGAAGTCATTGTCATTCTTTCCGTCTCCTTTATATGTAAATTAAGCTCATTATAGATGGCACCTTCTTCACAGACGCCTGTGCTGTTTCACTGGCGCTAGACTTCATTCAATCAATATTTATTGATATATTAAATTATTGTTGCAGACATTAAATGAAGCTTTAGAAGCTGCTACTTGAATTGCTCCAAACTAACTAGAATTGAATGCCTTGGGTTTAAAAAACACAAATCTAGTCATTTTGTTTTAAATGTAATGTTGTGTGTTTGTATGTGTTGAGGTCGGCTGGGCCAGTGTTAAGAGAAAAGTTACAAACATAGAAAATAGGCATATCACATTTGTTTTATATGATTATAATATACTGGTTAGATATTTAATACTGATATATTAATATAATTGTAACCAATATCATTTAATCATCAATGTAATTATGTACTTATTATATTTATCAATTTAATGTAACTGTAAGTTTAGTGTTATTTGTTTTGTAATGTGCAAATAAGTACATTCAATAAATATGAAAAATGTTTATCAACAGTACTTTATATATATTTTTATATTTCATTAAAATTGTGTGTGTGTGTGTGTGTGTGTGTGTGTGTGTGTGTGTGTGTGTGTGTGTGTGTGTGTATATATATAATTTTTTTCACAGTTTATAATATTTTTAAATGTAATTATTAAAATAAATATAATTATTTATAATTATTGTGTTTTTTATATATATATAAAACAATAATAATAATAATAATAATAATTATTATTATTATTATTATTATTATTTATTTATTTATTTTTGTTCCTCAGTGAACAATAATGCAAAATGCTTTATGGCCAGTAATAAATATTACATTATTATTTGTTTTATAATTCACAATTCATAATATTTTTTTAAATGTAATTAATAAAAATATATATATTTATTTACAATTATTGTGTTTGTTTATTTATATATATATATATATATATATATATATATATATATATATATATATATATATATATATATATATATATATATATACTTTTTTATTATTATTTTTTTACTTGCTCCCCAATGAACAATAATGCAAAATACAGTTTTAAGGCCAGTAATAAATATTTATTAATTGTTTTATAATTCACAATGTATAATATATTTCAATGTAAATATAATAAATATAATTACTTATGATTGTGATTTTTAAATATATTTATTTATTTATTTTTATGTATTTATTATTTGTTTTAATTATTCTAACTTAATCCCGATGAACAATAATACAAAATTACTTATGATTATTGTGATAAAAAAAAATAATATATATATATATATATATATATTTTTTTTTTTTTTTTTTTTTATAATTCACAATTTATAATATTTTTAAAATGTAATTATTAAAATAAATATAATTATTGTGTTTTTTTAAATATATTTTATTTATTATTTAATTGTATTTATTTATTTATTCTAACTAACTCCCCAGTAAAGCATCTTAGGTGAATTATGTTTGTTTCCATTGTTTCGTCTGTTAAAGTGCTGCACAGGTCCACGGCTCATTAGGTTTTGGAGCAGATCCAGAGAGTCGACACATATTGTACAGCGTCTCTGTGCTTTACCTGTGTAAGATTCACAAATCGTGCAGGCTGAGCGCTCATTTCACTGGTCTGCCGTGTCACGTTCGTCCTCACAGACGGGTGCTGCTGTCGACTGAATGTGAGCGTGCCACATTGCAGAGCCGGTTCCAGCAGCTTGTTTGCTCATCACGGCTCAGAGCTCCTCTGCCCTGTCTGATGTTGCTAACACCTGGTCCGGGCTGGCCCTCTCCACGGGTTGGCCTGTTTTCTGTTTCCTAGAGCCAGGCGTTGGCCCACTACAAAGGCACCAAACACGCCAAGAAGCTGAAATCCTTGGACGCGCCGAAATGCCTGAAACACAAGAGTTCCCCAGTCAGCAGGGAAAACACCAACAAGGAGCCTCTGAAGAGCCTCTCTCCCTCGACAGCGGCCAACACCGACAGAAGAGGTAAGAGTGTGGCGTGATCTCATCTCATCACTGTTATTGCTGCTCATGCTTGCTTGAATAAACCCTAACCCTGAATATTAGACTGTCTGCGACAAGTATAAATGATGTGGCTTGAAGCAAATGCGTTGTTTCTTTTCAAAGCTTTTAAAGACTGATAAAACCGCAAAAAAAACAAACCAATGAATGTCCACTGAAGGCAAGTTGAAGTGCAGTTTATTTAGAATAAAACATGAACAAAATACAAAATAAACAAAGACTTAACTTGAAACATGAACTTGACCCGAACAGCCAATCAGAACATGACACATGACCAGGGGAAGACATAGACTGTATAAAACAATGGACGCAGTGTCCGTGACGTCACCCGTAGGTTTTCTGAAGAGCTTTTTTGAAGCAAAAAAACGGGCGGAGCCGGCCATCGCCATCTTGGCAGCGTGTCACTCCCAGATAACCAAAAATGGGCAAAGAGGCGGGACGTGGGTGGATACAGACAGCAGACAAATGGCTAGTTTGTCAATCCACCTGTCACTCAAGTGGCCAGTCGATGAACTGCAGTTTAAGTCACTTCCGTATTGGTTCAAGAGAGAGACTGGAAGGTTGCCGCTTGGGGGAAGATGTCTGACCTGGAAACATGACTGTGGCAGTACAAAATAATAGTCATGAAAACCTAAACTTGATACCAAAACCAAACGTGACACGGGCATCACATTTAGCGTTGCTCAGCGAACTTTTGCAGGTAAAAAAGAAAGCTGTTGCAATAATTTTGCGTGGAATCTTTCAGCAATTAGAGTCAAAATGATGAGTCATATAAAGAGCTGTATTTAATTGCACACACACAAAAAACACATTTTCAAAGATTTGCTGACAATAAAATAGCAAAATAAATAGGGCCGACGTCCTGTATTTCCAGGGACAGTCCCGTATTTCAGCTCTATTTTTAGTGTCCTATATAGGATAGCGCTACAACCAACCAGAGCAATGAAGAAGGTGAAGCGGAGCTAGTTGATAGATCAAACTTTCACCGTATCCGGTCGGCAAAACTCCGAACACATCTTCCTTTCTTAAGAATGACTTCAGTGCCGTTCTTTGTTCTTTTCTCACAGAAAAGCTTAACTCCAAGTCTTCCAGAGTCGCCAGCTTCTTTGTTTTCAAGTAGCACGCGGAACCTCGGCAACTCTGCCGTCATTATGTTAAGCCCGCCCACCGACTCTACACGATGTGATTGGCCTGACCAGAGTTTGTTTTTTCCAGCTCGCAAGCCAACGGAGAGTTGCTAGACGACCCTGGCTGCAAATTACAATTGCTGCCGCTAGAGTGCGTCTAGATTCCTAGGCTAGTCGGTTATGGCTTACGTTAATGTAAACAGCTCAGTGAAAACTGTATATGTGTCAGTATATTAGATCCTAGCATTCTGTCTTAAAGTGACAGCAGCCTAAAATACCTGTCTGTGTCATTTAATGTTAATCAAACACAAAATATATTAATTGAATTAAATAAACCTACTATACCAGAAAAACATAGTTTATTTAATTTGTAACGACTGTATTTACCCGTATTATATTGTAACTGTATTTGTAATTTGCTTCTTTGTTCTTAATAACTATCTGATATGTATCGTTCATATCATGAAATAGTGAAAAAAGGGGGTCCCGTCCCATCCTGTATTCCACCTTGAGAAATCTGGTCACCCTAAAAATAAACAGACTTAAGGTATGGTGATGGTCACATTTACCATAGGTTGGCAAAATTTCACAGGTGACAAAAAGCGTGACTGGATGTGATGAAATACAATGAATGATACAGGAATAAATAATGCAATAAACATCCACAGATATTCTGCTGGCTAGCAAACCAACCAACCCTGAATAAATGTCGTCAAAAAATCTTGCAAAATGCAAAGCTGTATTTAATTGCAAAATAAAATGCATGTAAACAAATCTCTTTTTTTTTTTTTTTACTTTTTAAGATTTGCAGAAGATAAAATGGCAAAAGCAATCATAGACTGTAGGTGTGGTTACATTTACCATTGCTCTGCGAAATACAATCAATGAATAACTAAAGAAAAACACATCCAAAGCTATTGTGCAGTCTAGCAAACAAACCAACCTGAATAACTGCTGTCCAAACAGCCTCTTATTGATGGACACTTTTATACTATTGAACTTTTACTAAGTTATGAACCTCCAGCCACACAGAATATACTAAACTTGAACCTGAAAGGAAATTTGCATAGGGATATTACTTTGCACAGGAAATTCTCCGTTGCACTGATTTGCCACTGAAATTACTGGATTTTGCAGGAAATTTCACTGAGTAATGGTAAATGTGACCACACCTTTACACTGAGTCATCTAAATCTATAGATCAGCAGCCGGTTGCAAGAAACACCTGAAGTTAAGAAAACTTAGAAGACTTATTATAAATATAAAATATAATATAAATCTCTGGTGTCCCCGGAATGTGTCTGTGAAGTTTCAGCTCAAAATACCCCCAGATCATTTATTATAACTTGTCAAATTTGCCCCTATTTGGACGAGAGCAAAAACACGCCGTTTTTGTGTGTGTCCCTTTAAATGCAAATGAGCTGCTGCTCCCCGCCCCCTTCCAGAAGAGGGCGGATCCTTTACACAAGCTTCCATCAACAACAAAACAGGCAAATCTCACTCAGACAAAATGCCAGAAATAAGCAATTGTGGTGCAGCCGTACATGTTTGAACCGGAGTCGGACACAGATGAGAGACTTCTAGATGTTTCTGAATGGTTAGTGGATACATTTATGTAACATTAGTTGTTGTGGAATTCATCTATAATCTATAATCTGTCATGTTAATCTATAAATTGTTGAGTAGGTGCTCGTGTGGGAACATAAAAAAGTCAGTCACCTGACTATAATGCATAATAAATGTGCGTTTATGAATTAAGTCATTAGTTTTATCCCACCGTCTGCGTAATTCATAAACATACTTTATTATGCATTATATAGTCAGGTGACACTTTTTTTACGTTCCCACACAAGCACTTTATAGATTAACATGACAGATTATAGATTAACGCTAGTCTCTGTGAATACAGTCAGAGATGATGCTAACCTTAGCCACATTAGCCGTACAGCGCTCAGCTCATTCAGAAGGACATGTGCAAACATTCACAGACTATGAAGTGCCATCCTCACTCGTTCTGATATGAAGTTAGAGCACAAAGCGCTGGTATTGACCCGTCCTTCAGAAACAACTTTTTCACGAATCCAGCGTTGTACTGATCCTCGTTGGTGAAGCAGTCATTCGTAAAATGATTTGCGCAAATATGTAACATTTTACCGACATTCTTCAGCACATTTCCTTCATAAAGGAACTTCACCCCCGGTGTCCTCAGTGGCTCTGATGCCGGAGTCTATGACACTCGTGTGTTCGCTGGTTCATCAGGACATTAGTGATGTTTGTGGCGCACACATTGTAATACTCGAGCGCTGATACAGCGAGGAAACAGAAGTGCTTCTCACTCAGGGGCGTGTCTATACTAAAAGGGCCAATCATCAGCAGTCATGGGCGGGGCTTCCCTACTCTTACATAGGAGTAGAGGGAAATATGAGAGATTGATAATGATTGATGGAGTTTATAAAATAAAAGCATTGGGTGGATTTTTACCATTATAAGGTAGTGTTTACACACACATCAGTGTTCATAAGTCTTCCTTATAAAAGTTAATTTTGCATAACAGGTCCCCTTTAAGGGATTTCTTGCATCTGGTCTCATAGTATCAGAAACCTGGCAATTAATTCAACCTGGACCAGTGAGAAACCACCCAGAACAGCCTTGCATCAGAGCGGCGAGCTTTGCACGAGCAAAGACCACTCAGTTTGAGTTCTGCTATTTATCGCTGTTTTGTGCTACAGAGGAAACATTCATCAGATTTCCCTGGACAAGACTTGACCTCCTCTTCTATTTCTGTCACAAAGATCTCTCTCTGAACTGGAAACTAGAAATATGTTCCAAGAATCGGCTTAGAGGCCATAATTTCTATCCTAGGCGTCTTGCAGTAATTGTGTTGATATTGCACCAGTACAGCTCTTAGGAAAATAGCATGACGCCCACTTCAGGCTCTGCTTTTCATTGACCTCTCCTGGCCTTGATATTCTTCCCCAGTACAGTGAGGTTATATATCGCTCTGGTGGTTCTGCTGATGATCCAAACCAAACAGCATCCTCCTGTGTGTGTTTGTTAGCGATCCAGGGGTTGGAGCCTACTGCCGGAGCCTCATGGCACAAAACTGTGTACGTAAGCACATTGTGGAATTAGGTGAACTCAACACATGTCTGGAACCAATAATTTACTCCACTTTTTTTGTTCTGCTTGTTTAGGCCTAGCAGTCAAGCTCGCCCAATAAAAGAGTTTATTTGTGCTCAAACACCTGGTGTAATCTAATTTGCGGCTCTTTAAGGCAAAAGTGTAGCCTGAAGTCAGAGAGACGCTCCATCACAAGCCGTTATTGTCTTATAAAGCAATGCCTCATCTCTATGAGCCGGAGGAAATGCCGTTTGTATAGACCGGTAGATGCAACAGCAAACGCATAAACACAAAAGATGCACTAGCGTCAGCATTTTGTGTGTTGTGCAGTTCATAACTACATGTTTCTGTTACCAGCAATTATTCTTGTCAACACTTTGGGGTGAACCGTTATAAAAATACTGCAGAATCAAAAGATGAATTTAATTGCAAAAAACAATAATAAAAAACTGCATATAAATGCATTTTTTTCTGCAACCTTTTTGTTTTACTCAAAATGACGACTCATACACAGGAGTGGCCAAAGGTGACATTTTCACCCTTTATTCAAACATAAGTAAACATTTGTTAAAGATTGTGTAAGGATATTGTGTAGTTGTGCTTGGAGTCGATTGTTTTATTTGTGCTAATGCAATGAAACATGACAAATTGTGTTGACTTCATTTTTGGCAAGGCAGGGAGATTATGAACACATGCAAAAACAAGAGAGAACCAATGAAATATGATTTACTGATCAGACAATGTTTGCTTTTTCCTCTGAGCTTTGATTTCTTTTCATCGAAAAATAAAACCTGTAGCTGTAGTTTATCTTTTTTTTTTTTTTTTTGCGATATAATTTAAATACCTTATCCAAGTTTAGTGTTTCTTTTCCTCGTATTTAATATTTTAAATATTATAATTAAAAAAATATATTTTCCTCATAGCTTGTGTATATCAAACTTGTAGGGTCATATATATATAAAATATTTAAAAAATATATTTTCCTCATATTTTGTTGTTTAATCAAACTTGTCATTAATGTAAGGGTGGATCGCCTACAGTGGTTCTGACTGCAGGGTTGCCGAATGACTAAAGAAACGTTATCAGCAAGATGATAGAAAACTGTACATTTCTCGTCTTTACCACCCACTGCAGCTTATACCAACAACGGAAAAAAGCAGTTACAATAGCTAAACATGTGGGAGAGCGTTGCTATAATGTGACTATATTGTATTGCAATAGGTAACACTTCAAAGTCAATACCAAATCAAAACTAGTTAGCACATCATTTGTAATTGAAAGAATTTAATGACAAAATCTAGTTATGGTTACACTTTAAAAGTTACAAAATAAATGTATGAGATGATGAAAACTTATACCATTAATCATACCCAGCATGAATGTTACCTGAGGGATAGAAAGAGAGAGGGAGAGACAGGCTTTAGAAAAGAGAAGAGAGAAAGAGCCGTTACAATCTTCTTTAATCCTTTCCTTGACCATGTGACTGAAACTGACCAATCAGACCAAACCTCCCCCACGGTGCTACAGGTGTGACACATTTGGCCTACAGGCCTTCAGCATCTCTTTGTGTTTAGGAATTCCAAATGGCCCTCCTGGTGAGAAAGATGGGGGTTGAAAACAGTAAAGCAAATATATTTTTATATCTTTGATTATTTTCAATCCTACATTAATAGACATATAGGCAACTACTGTAGTAATATATCGCTTTTTATTTTTACTTTTTTGGCTTTACTTTTTTCTTTGCACGCATTGTTTTTTTAAAATTATTAAATACAGCTTTTGTCTTTTGCTTCATGCATTATCATTTTGACTGCATGGCAAACCAGTTTAAACAGGCTCTAAATGTGTTAAAATAGGGATGCACTGTATTTAAAAAATAGGCCTCCTTTTCAGTGAGACTCATTATTGATTCCGGCCTAATCATAAACCCTGGCGCTCTTGTGGAGTTATTCTGTGCAATCACAGTAAAGTACATTATATTATGATAATGTGCTGCATCTCAGAACCGTCCTGCGAGATTGGGATCTGCACCATGCCCATTGCATTCAGCACAGGTTTTGTGTGTACCTTTGCATCGTTACCTGATTTGCATAATTCCTTTAGTGAACTAAAACAACTCATGCACCACGTGCAAATAAACAGCACGATCAGCGGGTGCAATTCATTTTAGTCAGTTCCCCCTTCCGATCTGTGGAATGGAAACGCACGGATCGGTGACCTACCTCTGCCGTTATCAGGAAACTAATCAAGCCGGTGTATTGTTTGCATTAATAAGGCCTGCGAATGAAGAAGGGCACTGTGACCCAGTTGAGTACATGATCACGCAGGGCCAGAAACCTCCCGATAAATCACATCATACAGAACGCAGCATAACACCCCGACCGCTTCGCTCACATTCTCAGAGTTTGAAGCGAGCTGGGCGTTTGTTTGTCAAAATGCCACTCGGTAATGAATATTAATGTGCAGAGATGTCAGAGAGATGAATTGTGGGGGCGGCTGAAAGCTGCATTATCTAGAGTTTATTTGCTGCGTGTAATGAATAGCAGAGGCTCAGACACTAATAGGGCGGCTTCAGAGAGCAGATAGCAGCGCTGCAGATAGTCTGCTCCTTTGGAGTGGCTATTTAATGTGTTTAATTCAAGGTTTTCTTTTTTTTTTTCTCACATTAAATAACAGTCATTTGTCAGGGCTGGGAAGTGAATAATGTGTGGGAAGAGAATATGTATGCATTTGACTACATACTTTGGAGTTATCTGTTATATTTCCACCCTGATGTTACTGCATTCTTGGCTTCGGGGCTTGTCTACAAAAACTTCAGCATGCAAATCATATTAGACCTCGCAATAAATACAGGCATGATATATTTAAATGTTTCAAAGTATGTACATGCATACATATACAGTCATGTGAAAAAGAAAGGACAACCTAATGAATTCTGTGGTTTTCCGTATCAGGACATGATAAAATATCATCTGGTCCTTGGCAGGTCTTAACATTTGGAAAATAAAACCTCAGATGAACAACAACACATGACACATCACACCATGTCATTATTTATTTAACAAAAATAAAGCCAAAATGGAAACGCCATGGGTGACAAACTAGGGACACCCTGTGATTAATTTGCTTGTAGAGCCACGTTTAGCAGCAATAACTTATCATTTTCTGTATGACTTTATCAGTCTCTCACATCATTCTGGAAGAATGTTGTCCCACTCTTCTTTACAACATTGCCATTGTTCATTGAGGTTTGTGGGCATTTGTTTATGCACAGCTCTCTTAAGGTCCCACCACAGCATTTCAGTCGGGTTGAGATCTGGACTTTGACTGGGCCAATGCAACACCTTAATGTCTTTTTCAGCCACTCTGTTGTAGATTTGCTGGTGTTTTGGGGATCATTGTCCTGTTGCATGACCCAATTTTGGTCAAGCTTTAGCTGTCGGATGGACGGCCTTACATTTGACTCTAGAATACTTTGGTATACAGTTCATGGCCGGCTCAATGACTGAAGGTTCCCAGGTCCCCAAAATCATCACCCCTCCACCAGCATGCTTGACAGTTGAGATGAGGTGTTTGTGCTGATATGCTGTGTTTAGTTTTCTGTGCATTATGGCCAAACATCTCCACTTTGGTCTCATCTGTCCAAAGGACATTGTTCTAGAAGTCTTGAGGTTTCTACTTTGCAAACCTAAACTCTGCCATGTTCTTTTTAGAGACAAGCAGCTTTCTCCTGGCAACCCTTCCGAACGTGTCCCATTTAACATGTTAAAGGGATAGTTCACCCAAAAAATGTTAATTACCCCATGATTTACTCCCCCTCAAGTCACCCTAGGTGTATATGACTTTCTTCTTTCAGTCAAACACAATCAGGGTTATATTAAAAATGTCCTGGCTCTTCCAAGCTTTATAATGGGAGTGAATGGGAGCCCAAAATTTGAAGCCCAAAAAAGCACATCAATCCATTATAAACATACTCCATGCGGCTCCTGGGGGTTAATAAAGGCCTTCTGAAGCTAACCGATGGGTTTGTGTAAGAAAAATATCCATATTTAACACTTTATAAAGGAAAATATCTAGTTTCCACCAGACCGCCCTCTGTATTGAACTTACAAAATCATTTGAATACGGAAGGAGGTCTGGCGGTAGCTAGATATTTTACTTTATAACGTCTTAAAGGTGCACTATGTAACTTTTCTATCCGCTAGAGGCCGCCCATTCAAAACAAAGGCGTAGTTTGATGACGCCAAGCTTGAGGGCAGAATCTTGGGACATGTGGTCTTCACCTCACAGCCGGTGGGAAAGAATCGGGATAGGACTCGGGCAGAAATCCTGTTCATGGATGTGATTATTAACGTTACTGTAGTGTGAAGCGGAGCGGGACCGAGTGTTGTGGAGCTGAGCGAGGCCGCCGGAGCGATTGTTAATGAGATGAACGCGACACACGCCTCGCGAGCAGCGGGACTTTTATTATGCCACAGTCGCCGGACGCCATTCCCGCTTCTCCGGTCATGAGTATGAGGGAACGCAGCTCTGTTGATCATATTAGACACATCTGAGTGTGTTGAGAATGATGTTATGACGTTACTCTGTGCGTTCACTCGCGGCTGCTATGACACTTGTTCACACTGCAGTGAGAGTAAAGCGCTTCTGCAGAATAAAACCGCAAACCGAACGCAGATATGATGTCATCGACAGGCCACGCCCTCACACGTCCCGGTTCATTGGATAAAATAGCAATTTTATTACGATTTACAAACAGTTGGAAACATTTGGGATATTATAAGTACTCAATTGAACAAAATATATAACACTGGCCTAGTGGTTTCTGGATATTTTACTGAAAAAATGTTACATAGTGCACCTTTAAATATGGATATTTTGCTCACAAAACCCCATCGATTCACTTCAGAAGGCTTTTATTAACCCCCTGGAGTTATATGGATTACTTATATGATAGATGGACGCACTTTTTTGGGGCTTCAAAATGTACCATTCACTCCCATTCTAAAGCTTAGAAGAGCCAAGATATTTTTTAATATAACTCTGATTGTGTTCGTCTGAGAGAAGAATGTCATACACACCTAGGATGGCTTGAGGGTGAGTAAATCATGGGCTAATTTTCATTTTTGGGTAAACTAACCCTAATACTGAGGCCTGCATATTCTGAGGTGTAGTTCTTGGGTGTTTTGCTGTTTTTTTCTGAGCATTGCACGGTCTGACCTTGGGGTGAATTTGCTGGGAAGTCCACTCCTGGGAAGATTGGTGTCTGTTTTGAATGTCTTCCACTTGTGAATAATCTTCTTTACTGTAGAAGCATCCTGCTCTGCTGTATTTGCATGCATAGGCTGCATTATTATTAGTAGTAGCAAGTTTGTCAAATATTGTGGAAGTAACTAAGTGAGCCATTATGGAGAGTAAAAGCAAGTTTGCTTTCTTTAACCTTGTGCAGCTACAAAAACCAAGGCTAGAAAATCAGGTACCTCCAGATCTAGCGACACCACAGACTTGCACAAATAAAGAAATAGAGCAAAAGTAAGAACTAGCTCAAGCTGAAAATGACAGATAATCAGTGAGACGGCAGCATCAGGAGCACCGTCTGAGAGAGTACGGTCATGGTGCCATCCTTTGATGTGAGGCTGGAGAAAGACAGAGGGCAGAGAGAGAGAGAGATGAGTCAGCACCAGCCGTGTATGTGACAGAGATGCCTCCATCTCTCTGTTCCAGTCCAGTGCCGCAGGAAATGTACCCTGATATTAGCTATTAAAGAGCAGATTGTCAGGGGAGGGACGCCAGCTCAGCCTCAGACAGCTGCACAATACAGGCAGAAAGCACGAGAGAAGAAAAGACAAATCATGTGATTTGCGAGGTAGCGACCCTCGTCTAGGGCCCTATTCGGACGGGACTAGTTTTCCCGGAGGACTTTGGAGAAAATTGTGTTTCAAGGGCTTGTTTGTGATTTTAATCCCGTCCGAATCTGCCATGCCTCTGTTTGTCTCACGCAACCCAAATTACATTGCAAATTGCCTATGTTTTCCAGCAAACTCAAGAGAAATCAAGTCCCATCCAAATAAAAATTAGATACATTTCTATTATCAGTTGTTGTTCAGATATTCCTCTTTAAAAGAAAAAAGTATCAGCTGTATGCAAAGTGACCCACATTTGGTTTTAGGCCACTGAAAATGTGTACAATTTACTCATGGAGCCACATTAAGATCTCCACATCTCTGGGATTGAACCATCGAGGGCCTTTAAAATGGAGATATCAAAAGAAAAGTTTGATAAGAACCAGAATCTAAAAGGATATTAAGATATCTTTAAATACTACTTGAGTTACAGGCATGCAAACTTGAGACAAAAAACACAAGAAGTGCTTTTTTCCCATTTTTGAACTGTCACCGTTGGCATATAATGCAACAAAGATTGCTAAAGTCAACAGATTTTACTTATAGATTTACTAATCTCTGTGTAAAAATAAAATAATGATGCTGCCATCTTTCTAATGTCATTTTTACCCCCCTGTAATTTGGCTCCAAATCTCAGGTGAAAACTCATTTTGACCCCCCTCTACAAAATAGTGGATTACTCAGTAAATATATGTCCATGACACTTTCTGAAGAAATGGGATGAAAAGGGATGAAAAGGGATGAAAGCCAAAATATGAACAAAATCAAAAATTTTAGGCAGGGAAATTTCCTCGTGTTTTTTGACCTGTAATTATACCAATCTTCTGCATGCTTTCATTCCAGTATGAATGGTATCCAATGAAATTATGAAATTAATAAATAGGGGCAAGTTGCAAGTTTCTACCGTCACTGTGTAAATCCTTTTTGACCACTGTCGAGCACCGTATGGTAACTGCTGCGCTTTTCGGTAATTTGCATGCATTTTAAAGATGTACAGTTTTATTACTGAAATACTGCAAAGTATTTACAAGAACAATATTTCATTAATATTTCATGGGAGCTGTCAAGAACAAAAAAAGAAAAAAAGAAAAGCCATTATTGCCATTATTATGGCAGCAACAGGTATGCAGTTTTAACATACGTATAATATACAATTATATACATCAAATATATAAACCAAGTAGGTTTATGTTTAACCTACACTATACTGCCAAAAGTTTTGGGACGCCTGCCTTTACATGCACATGAACTTTAATGACATCCCATTCTTAATCCGTAGGGTTTAATATGGAGTTGGCCCACCCTTTGCAGCTCAAACAGCTTCAACTCTTATGGGAAGGCTTTCCACAAGGTTTAGTGTGTTTATGGGAATGTTTGACCATTCTTCTAGAAGCGCATTTGTGAGGTCAGGCACTGACGTTGGACGAGAAGGCCTGGCTCGCAGTCTCCGCTCTAATTCATCCCAAAGGTGTTCTATCGGGTTGAGGTCAGGACTCTGTGCAGGCCAGTCAAGTTCCTCCACACCAAACTCGCTCATCCATGTCTTTATGGACCAACGCTTTGTGCACTGGTGCGCAGTCATGTTGGGACAGGAAGGGGCCATCCCCAAACTGTTCCCACAAAGTTGGGAGCATGAAATTGTCCAAAATGTCTTGATATGCTGAAGCATGAAGAGTTCCTTTCACTGGAACTAAGGGGCCAAGCCCAACCCCTGAAAAACAACCCCACCCCATAATCCCCCCTCCACCAAACTTTACACTTGGCACAATGCAGTCAGGCAAATCCCGTTCTCTTGGCAACCGGCAAACCCAGACTCATCCATGGGATTGTCAGACAGAGCGTGACTGGTCACTCAGAGAACACGTCTCCACTGCTCTAGAGTCCAGTGGCGGCGTGCTTTACTCCACTGCATCCCACGCTTTGCATTGCACTTGGTGATGTAAGGCTTGGATGAGCTGCTCGGCCATGGAAACCCATTCCATGAAGCTCTCTACGCACTGTTCTTGAGCTCATCTGAAGGCCACAGAAGTTTGGAGGTCTGTAGCTATTGACTCTGCAGAAAGTTGGCGACTTCTGCGCACTGTGACCCTCAGCATGTGCTGACCCCGCTCTGTGATTTTACGTGGCCTAACTCTTCGTGGCTGAGTTGCTGTTGTTCCCAATTGCTTCCACTTTGTTATAATCCCACTAACAGTTGAGCATGGAATATTTAGTAGTGAGGAAATTTCAGGAATGGACTTATTGCACAGGTGGCAACCTATCACGGTACCACGCTTGAGTTCACTGAGCTCCTGAGAGCGACCCATTCTTTCACAAATGTGTGTAGAAGCGTCTGCATGCCTAGTGCTTGATTTATACACCTGTGGCCATGAAGTGACTGAACACCTGAACTCAGGGATTTGGAGGGGAGTCCCAATACTTTTGGCAATATAGTGTATGTAAATAAGAGGTTGCATTAACTGATCTCTTCTACTTTCCAAATTTTTTTAAATGACATCCTTCATTTTCAGAAAATAAAATGCAAGACAGAAAACCTAGAGAATTTTCTATATTATATATTATTCGTATTATTCCAAGCACATGACATTTGCTGGCATTCCTGGGTTTTTGGGATCACAGAACTCACTTCTCCACCATAAATAAATTGCCATCCAAATGCATGAGTTTTATCATTGCTATTTATTTTAACAGACGTCCACATGAGAAACAATTACTGTCTGAATTTGCCCATTTTATTATTAGTGTCAGGTAAAAGACTCTAGATTTCTCTGCTCTCTTATGGGGGCTTCACAAGTTCACACTTACATATAATTTATAGAGAGTAAATTTAAATGCATATTTGACGTGCTGTCTGGGGGGAGGGCTTCGAGCTCGGAATTTGGCCCGAACCCAGAGTACCCTCCTCCCCTCCCAGTATATGTACGTGGTTTAAAATTAAAAGTGTGGAGAAGGGGTGGTGGAAGATGCTGATAACTGTCAACAAACGGAGGTAAGACTGCTGCGTATATATATATTCCTCTTATTATATTTATATTGTTGATTAGTTGAGTGCTCTCCACTTTTCACATTTATTATAAACCACTTCTATAAACTTAGGGTAAAACAGTTTTTATAACAAATTAAAATTATATCAATAAATGATTTGTTAAAAGACATGTACATCATACATGACGCACACAAACACAACAGATGACCTTCTGTAACGCCCACGTCAGACATTGAGTGATAAGAATTGTAACTCAAATGTTGTTTAGAAAATGATCCAGCTAGTGTAGAAAATACACCTTCAAATCTGATGAAGACCACAGAAATCTTAAATGAGTTTCAGAAGAGAGCTCAACATTTCCAACTGTGTTCAGATTTTCAAAGAACGCAATCAAAGTCAGAGATCTCGATATAAAAAAAAAACATTTTTCATCAAATGATCTGAGCTGCTATTTGCATTCATAGCTTTACTGCATGACTCATTTGCTTTCACTTTTATTCCTCCTGAAGCATTTTATGAGAAACACCTGAGACAGAGGTGATAGTTAAAGGTGAAGTGTGTCAGTTCTGCTCCACTAGCATCACCAAAGAACACCAAGAACTGCAAAAGTAAAGATTTAGTGGTCTCTGTATATTAAAAGAGCAGTAATAGATTCATTTTGGGGAAGAGAGAGCTTGTTCGGTCATCAGAAAACCTGATGTCGCATCTTCACTCAGCCTTTCACCAGGCACTGGACTGGAAAAAACCCTTACAAACACACACTAACAGTCTGCTAGAGCTGATGATGCTGACGAAAAAACACAGATCTGCAGGTTTTTGAAATATTTTTGAAAGTCTCTTCTGCTCACCAAGGCTGCATTTATTTAATTAAAAAAACACAGTAAAAACTGTAATTTTGTGAAATATTATTCCAATGTAAATCAGCTGTTCTCTCTGTGAATATATAGTAAAGTGTGATTTATTCCTGTGATCAAAGCTGAGTTTATCATCATCACTCCAGTCTTCAGTGTCACATGATCCTTAACTAATCATTCTCATATGAGGATCTGATGCTCAAGAATATTTTCTGGGAGGAAACAGTGGTACATTTTATCAGGATTTATAATGGATGGATGGATGGATGGATGGAGTGGGTGGATGGATGGATGGATTGGATGGATTGGATGGATGGAATGATGCTTAGATAGGAAAACAGATGGATGGATGATAAAACGATGGATGGATGGGTGGATAGAATGATGCATAGAAAAATAGATGGATGATGGATGGATGGATGGATGGATGGATGGATGGATGGATGGATGGATGGATGGATGGATGGATGGATGGAATTGGATTGGGTGGGTGGATTGGAATGGATGGATGGATGGAGTGGGTGGATGGAATTGGATTGGATTGGATGGATGGATGGATGGATGGATGGATGGATGGAGTGGGTGGATGGATGGATTGGATGGATGGAATGATGCATAGATAGGAAAACAGATGGATGGATGGATGGATGGATGGATGGATGGATGGATGGATGGATGGATGGATGGATGGATGGATGGATGGAATTGGATTGGATTGGATTGGATTGGATGGGTGGGTGGGTGGATTGGATTGGATTGGATTGGATTGGATTGGATTGGATTGGATTGGAATGGATGGATGGATGGATGGATGGATGGATGGATGGATGAATGATCAATGAAAAGATGGATGGATGGATAGAACGATGGATGGATAGAACGATGGATGTATGGATGGATGGAACAATGAAAAGATGGATGGATAGAACGATGGATGGATGGATGGATGGGCCCAAAATCCCAACTGCACATGAAACATGTAATCACTCGTGATTGGCTGTGACTCTGATCGTTTGTGTTCAGTGTGGATGGACAAATCGCTTGTCACTTGAAACCTGTGGTGTGACACATCAGCACAGATGACCTCCCTCAATGCTGTCTCACAGCAGCTATTACTCTGTGTAAAATATGAGACATTTCTAAATGAGATATTTGGGGAAATTAATAAAAAACATAGGTCTGACAGGAATGTGTGGCCCTCGGGGACTGATTTCACAAGTCAGTGTGATTCATAATGGGGCGTAATCATTATAATTAGAAGGCTTAATCCAGCATCATGGTGAAAATGTAATCAGAACTCAAGGGAACTTTCTGATTAGTCGGTATAATAACGAGGGTGGAAGGATTATGGAGACATGAGCTTATTACGGCCTGTAATTAAAGAGTGTTCAGGTATATCAACGGCTCTGAGAGGAAGAGCGAGAGGAGGATGCTCTGAATAAGCAGGTCTTCTTTTGGTTATACATCAATCTTCACTGGGTTATTTGATTTATACACACATGCACACGCAAGACACACACATATATATATATATATATATATATATATATATATATATATATATATATATATATATATATATATATATATATATATATATATATATACACATACAACTGATTTTTGTAGTTTTTTATATATATACTGTATGTGTGTGTATATATATATATATATATATATATATATATATATATATATATATATCCAGCGCATCCTAATGTTGTGTTCCCCTTTTGCTGCCAAAACAGCCCTGACCCGTCGAGGCATGGACTCCACTAGAGCCCTGAAGGTGTGCTGTGGTATCTGGCACCAAGATGTTAGCAGCAGATCCTTTAAGTCCTGTAAGTTGCGAGGTGGAGCCTCCATGGATCGGACTTGTTTGTTCAGCACATCCCACAGATGCTCGATTGGTTTGAGATCTGGGGAATTTGGAGGCCAAGTCAACACCTCAAACTCGTTGTTGTGCTCCTCAAACCATTCCTGAAGCATTTGTGCTTTGTGGCAGGAGTATTATCCTGCTGGAAGAGCCACAGCCACCAGGGAATACCATTTCCATGAAAGGGTGTACATGGTCTGCACCAATGCTTAGGTAGGTGGTACGTGTCAAAGTAACATCCACATGGATGGCAGGACCCAAGGTTTCCCAGCAGAACATTGCCCAAAGCATCACACTGCCTCCACCAGCTTGCCTTCTTCCCATAGTGCATCCTGGTGCCATGTGTTCCCCAGGAAGCCACGCACACGCACCCGGCCATCCACGTGATGTAAAAGAACACGTGATTCATCAGACCAGGCCACCTTCTTCCATTGCTCCGTGGTCCAGTTCTGATGCTCACGTGCCACTGTTGGTGCTTTCGGCGGTGGACAGGGGTCAGTTTGAGCTCCAGTTGCTCGTCTGTTTGATCGGACCACACGGGCCAGCCTTCGCTCCCCACGTGCATCAATGAGCCTTGGCCGCCCATGACCCTGTGTCCGGTTCACCACTGTTCCTTCCTTGGAGCACTTTTGATAGATCCTGACCACTGCAGACCGGGAACACCCCACAAGAGCTGCAGTTTTGGAGATGCTCTGACCCAGTCGTCTAGCCATCACAATCTGGCCCTTGTCAAACTCGCTCAAATCCTTACGCTTGCCCATTTTTCCTGCTTCTAACACATCAACTTTGAGGACAAAATGTTCACTTGCTGCCTAATATATCCCACCCACTAACAGGAGCCGTGATGAAGAGATCATCCGTGTTATTCACCTCACCGGTCCCAGATATATATATATATATATATATATATATATATATATATATATATATATATATATATATATATATATATATATATATATATATATATATATATATATATATATATATATATATATATATATATATTTCTGTACACACACATACATATATATATATATATATATACACATATATATATATATATATATATATATATATATATATATGTGTATGTGTGTGTGTGTGTGTGTGTGTGTGTGTGTGTGTGTGTGTGTGTGTGTGTGTGTGTGTGATATGATACTTACAGAAGTTTGTGTTGCCGTTTTCCTCCAAAATTGTCACTTCCTGAAGGATGATGTCATTTATACCTTTCTTAAGGAATCTTCAAAAGACTAATGAAAAGAGAACACAGCTTAATTTATATTGTTCACAACAATATTAAACAATATTCTCAAGAAAACATGTCTTGCTTGAAACACTTCAATTAGAGCAAGAAAAAAAGACAAATTAAACCCTAATATGCTTTTAATTTTTTACATTTTTGAGTTTAATATCTTATTTAATTTATTAATATATACAGTGTCGTAAGGAATATTTAGACACTTTAGCCACATATAAAGCTGCATGAATGGCATTGCGTTATTTAACAAAATCTTGCATTATTTTAACACCATTTAAGTTTGTTCTCTTGTACAAAACTCCATTATTTCATGACCTAATGCAATGACATTCAGGAGTTAAGTGTGTCCAAAAGTGTCCTTCCAAATATTTTTAAGGCTTAGTAGTATGATTAGTGACATGAAAATTAACTACAGAAACCTGACCCAAACCTGTTCTGTCACCAAGAGAGAGCAGATTGATCAAGGCCATTTTGGTCAGTAATGAGGGACCATTGATCTCTTTGTGTTTTTCCTTCGTTCGTGGTCTATCTATGTCTCTTTCTCCTTCTTTTGGCACACAGGTCAGCGCAGCAGAGCTATAGATCATCACCACACTGACAGACAATCAGAGCAGCCCGTACTCTCACAAATTACCCTTTAATGACTTATTTTCACACACAAATGGTGCTCAGATTGATCACACACCGTAGTTTGGGCTGTGTCAAACTTCCTGTAGAGTCCGAGCTTCCTGTGTGTAGAGGAAAATGAGGCTAATGCTCAGGTCAGCGCCGCCACTCACCTCATTTACTCTTTATCTGGCTTTCAAGGTGAATCTCCCCAGAAACAGCAAATGACTTTGTGGGCTTTTTGACATTAGCAGTAAACTGATTAATTGTGAGCAGAGTGGTTTTAAATTACCTCTTCATAGGAACTCAATTATTTTAAAGAGCACCTATATGCTTTTTTTCAACACTTGACCAATCACAACACACTGTTCTAGCCGACCAATCAGAGGACACTGTGCTTTTTGGAAGGCGGGGCCTCCACTCATTGCTGTCAATCTTTAGCGCTACAGCAAAATAAGTTGTTTTCGTTGGCTTGTGAGTTTGCAATCTCAATTGAATGTGAAAGAAAAAGACACTGCAATGTAAAATAATATTACGCATGTCTTTCTATTGCATTATACTCTCTGATTGCACACAAAAGAATAATACAGTGTGACCAGTGTAGTCGATTCACAGACAAATGACTCATTTGAACCAGTTATTTTTAATGACTTTTATTTAATGACATTATTTTGGATCCCAGTCTCTTCTTGTCTGAAATGTTACCTCAAATAGTGTTTGTTTAGTATATAATTATGACTATTTATCTGAAGGGTTTCCTCAAAAGTACCAACATGAATCATTATGAAACTGGAGTCATTTAGTGGAAATCTGATTCATAATTGGTTAAATTACCTGTGATTCACACTCCTGCTTAAAATAGGACAATTCTTTCCAGATGATGTGCTCTTTCATGAACATCTTGATACCGTATGTGTATTTACTAAATCAGTGCTGTTATTTTATTTCTATGAAATAAAATAGCATTTATATATATATATATATATATATATATATATATATATATATATATATATATATATATATATATATATATATATATATATACATACTGACTAAAATAAGTACTAAAACTCAATCACCGCTGTGATTGGCTGCTGTGAGACTTCAGTGTAAACGCCCACTGCTGTGATTGGCTGCTGTGAGACTTCAGTGTAAACGCCCACTGCTGTGAGACTTCAGTGTAAACGCCCACTGCTGTGATTGGCTGCTGTGAGACTTCAGTGTAAACCCCCACTGCTGTGATTGGCTGCTGTGAGACTTCAGTGTAAATGCCCACTGCTGTGATTGGCTGCTGTGAGACTTCAGTGTAAATGCCCACTGCTGTGATTGGCTGCTGTGAGACTTCAGTGTAAACGCCCACTGCTGTGAGACTTCAGTGTAAACGCCCACTGCTGTGATTGGCTGCTGTGAGACTTCAGTGTAAACGCCCACTGCTGTGATTGGCTGATATCTCAAAGATAGTAATTTGCTTAATGGGTACTTGAGCTTAATAGGTACATTTACCCTAATGCTCAACTGAGATATTCACATTGTTGAACATAAATAAGCTCATTCCTAGCATTAGGATCCTTTAGAAGGTAATGTTATTTTTAGTGGATTGATGCTGTATCGCTCTTCTCTCCTCGTCATCTCACTAACACTCCAGTGGGCGGGGCCAAAGGTGCAATGATGAAGTAGGCATTGATCTTCTTCTGCAGAGGCGGTCTTTCACCATCTATTACAGGCTCATTCCACAACGAGTCGTTCTCTGGGCTTGGTTTCAATAAAAGCTGTTTTTGGACAAACAAGGAAGTTTTCGGTTGTGAAACTTACAGGATATTCTTATGGTATGATGATCTCTTATATGACAAAAGCTCAAAGAAAATTTTATTTCTCAATTTATGACCCCTTCAATTTAGATATTCCAAATTATTACATGTTAGTTGACATCAGCTGTTATGACTGGTTTGTTGTTGCTTTTCTGTCCAAACCCTCATCTGTAGAGCTTCGAGAAGAGCTCTTTTGGGTTTGTTTTGTCCCCAGCTCTTACTTACAGTCAACTGAAGTGTCCGTGCAGCCGCTGCTGCAGATTTAATAGAAACTGGAGTGTAAATGAAGTTCTCAGTGCCGAGCCGTCATGGTCAATGATGCTTCTCTGCTGGGAGAGAAGTGCCTAATTTTGCCAGTCCACAGCTCAACCAGCTAATCTCCTTTAGCCAGCTGGTGAGCCTTTCAACATGGATGAAGGACTCTGGACTCTTACACAACAAAACTATATGTGCAAAACGAATTGATCTTCGTTTCTGCGTCCCTTCCTCTTTTTCTTTTACAGATGAAAAGTATCAGTGCTAAAAGGAGCTCTGGGGTAAATAAGAGACTCTGCTTAACGGGTCACCAAAATAGAACAACATAATTCAATATCGATTGAGTCCCCGGGGTCTGAAATGAAGAGAGCCTCTGTGTTATTACTGTACAAAGAGTCCAGACCCCTCAGACATCGATCAGAGCGCCCTGCCAAAGCCAGACCTCATCTGGGGAAAATCAGCGGCAGTTTATCTTATCCTGTGCAATTAATTTTTCGATGTCAAGCGCATTAGGTGATATTGGCGCGTGGCGCCATCGATCTCAATATTTGACACAGTTATTTTCCAGCACAAATAAAGGAAGTCTTCAAAATCAAAGCAAGCACAATAGTGGAGGGGAAACTCACAGCCTGAACGCGAGAGAGCGAGCCTTCTGATGCATTAATGTGCTCATGCATTATTAAGAATGGCACAGAAGGAGCCTTTAGAGGTCGACAAGTCATCAATGACATCAGCGATTGTGTTTATGTGCATCTGCTGCATATTTATTCATCCAAAACACAATCCAATACTCATCCATCCAGTGGACAATATCATCTGTAGCCTATATAATTTGAAAAATTGGATATGCATTTGCTCCTTAATAGCATTCAATGCAATGCACTTCACTTAGAAAAAAAGTATTTGTTTGTTCAGCAGATGTTCATTTTAGATTAAATACTAAAATTAAAAATGGCAATAAGGTACATTATTTAATGTTTTTCTATTCATATTTGGAACTTGCAATGCAAATCTAATCATCATAATAATGAGTCCGGATTTATTTGATTATATTAATTTTGACATTTAAACAAACTTCTGTAAGTATCATATATATATATATATATATATATATATATATATATATATATATATATATATATATATATATATACTGTGTGATTTTATTATCGTTATTTTTATTTTATTTTACTTTTTCAAATTATTATTTTCTCAAAATTAATAATTACATTTTTATTAATTAGTTATTATTAGTTAATTATTCAAATCTTTTGAAGATATTGCTAAATGGATTTTATTGTAGTTTTAACAAGTAGGATGAAAATATATAGTTAAATTTTTAAATATATATATATATATATATATATATATATATATATATATATATATATATATATATACACACACACTCTCACACAGCTTCACATTATGAAACACATGAGTCCAAAACAAAAGACTCTGTTTAAACTGTAAAGCATTGTCACATGATCTTTCCCTTACCAATAGCAGGTAATTTGTGTTTTACAGCTGGAAGTCCTGGAGCGCCTGTGGCCCCTTCATCGCCCTCTTCTGCCTCGTTGTCCGGCCCCAGCGCAGACCCCACAGAGCCAGAGTCTACCTCAGTGTCAGGTGGTGAGGACGGCCGCTCCATCACGCCCACCCCGCCTGAACTGGAGGAGAACGACAACGGAACGAACCCAGAGACGGAGGATGAGAAAGCCCTGCGTCTGCTCTACTGCTCCCTTTGCAAGGTGGCCGTCAACTCGGCGTCGCAGCTCGATGCGCATAACAGCGGTGAGGAGCTTCTCAGAGCACTTGGCATTGAGAACGTTTTGACACGCAAGTGCCCTACTCCCTCCAAAGTGCACACGTCAAGGGCTCTACCTTTGGAGTGAGTGGGGAATAGGGATGCTCACTTCCGATATATACATTTCATAATTTTTATTCATAAATAATTACTATTGGTCACCCTTTACACCTGTCTGTGGGTTTTGCGCATATTTAACCAATGAAAAGCACTTCAAAGAGCTTGTGACTAAACCTCGTTTTTCCATTGGCTCCTCAAACTGTCAGTCAAACCTCATAACTCCACCCACCTCTGTCTTGAATGAGAGCCGCACACATCTCTGCTCGTTTGCAATGCAGGGGAAATAACTTTTTGTTTAAGTACAGTGTTTTCTTTACTCAAGAAACACTATATATAATAAATTATATAATATATAACATTTTAATAGTTGACCTGATTATTTTTGTGGGTTGTTTAACATTTCTATCCTAAAACAGCTGTCAAATATGAAATGTTTAGTTTAGCAGCTTACATCTTATCTCGCACTTAATGATTGTTAACTGAAGCATCACTGGAATTCATGCTCAGCAGCTTCTGTGAACATAAGGCCAGCCTGCTTTGATTTGATTGGTCATCTCTAATATTTTGACATTTGATGAGCAGTGACAGACCGCAGGCAGCTCAGATGAGAAGTAGTAAGTAGTGTTAATACTATATTAGGCAGTTATTTCACATTTATTATATACACCTCGGAAAAATACAGAGGTCCGGACCTCGGTGACGTCATAGCTGGCTACAGCCATTTTCAGAAGTAAAATCTATTTTAAAAAGGCCCTTGTTTCATATATTTGATCATGTTGTTGCTGCTGTTTTATGAAAGCAATGTCACTCAAGGTTATAGTGATTTTTATCATGAAAAGAAATGCAAATTACTGTAAAGCACAGCTTCTTTATACTTTAATAGAAACTCAGAGAAACTGGATAAAAAAAATTAAAAAAAAATCAAAGTACTACTAAAGTACTGAAGCACTACATTACCCACAATCCCAAGTGAGTTCCTGGTCGTAGGCTTTGGCTAGCTGGGTTGTGGGGACATTTTTCAGGCTAATCTGGTTGCATTAGCTAACATTAGGATAATAACTGCTACTTCTACTGTTCAAAAGGTTTTTTTGTTTTGATTTTACAAGAATTTAATACTTTTATTCATCAAGGATGAATTAAATTGATCATTGATCATTAAAACACATTTATAATGTTACAGAAGATTCTATTTCAAATAAATGCTGTTCCTTTGAACTTTCTATTCATCAAAGAATCCTGAAAAAAAAGTATCACAGTTTCCACAAAAATATGAAGCAGCACAACTGTTTTCAACATTGATCAGCTTTGATCACGGTAATAAATTACACTTTACTATATATTAGGGGTGTAACAATACATCGTTAATCGATATATCGCGATATAAAAATTTGACGATATGTATCATTGATGTAAACGATATGATTGGCGATATAGAGTTGTTTTATCCAAGGCTCAGCTTGCTGTATTTATAAGGTATAGTTTACCCACAGATGTCAGCTCTTTCATCATGTATTCACCCTCATGTCGTTTCGTTTAACTCCCAAACACAAATCAAGATATTTTAATGCAACCTGCGGGATTTCTGCCCCTCCATTTAAAGTCCATTCCTCTCAAACTTAAAAGATCCAAAAAATGTCATAAAGGCATCGTAAAAATAACTAATCGAGTGTCTAATCCGAATCCAAGCCTTCTGAAGAGACACAGTGGCTTTATGTAATGGTTTACAACGACACACATACTGTAGTAAACACAGACCCGAAAAAACAACATGAGAGTGAG
This sequence comes from Paracanthobrama guichenoti, assembly GCA_018749465.1. Lineage (NCBI taxonomy): Eukaryota > Metazoa > Chordata > Actinopteri > Cypriniformes > Gobionidae > Paracanthobrama > Paracanthobrama guichenoti. Next base: position 41,152,897 of record CM031958.1, read on the forward strand.
CAAATGCAGAATTAACATTTTTGGAGGAGCTAAACATTGACAGTTTGGGAACGGTCATTTTTAACACGCTTTCTTGTGATTAGAACTGTGACGGGTTGCATTGATCATCTGAAGCGCACACACACTCCTCAAAGTCAAAGCGCAAACGTCATTCAAATCACCAGATCACATCTGGTTTTATAGTATGATTATTCAAAGCATTTTAGATGCTTTATTCTTATATGTATAGTGCATTAAAAGCGGGAAAGGTGGGAGAGAATGCTGCCTGCGTTGAAAGCGCGAGTAATGCGTGAGAGTTCTTTCAGTGACATTACTACATTAAACGACTATATATAATGTTGAATATAATGTGTAGTAATGCAATGGGGGACTATTTGTGGGTCCTGATAATAATACACTAATAATAATATTATTTTAATAATAATAATAAAATAGTAAATAGTACTGACATCAAACTTAGTTACACTCTAAAAAATGCTGGGTTGGGTTGAAAATGGACTAACCCAGCAATTGGGTTGTTTTAACCCAGCGATTGGGTTGTTTTAAGTAAACATTTAACCCAACCGCTGAGTTGAAACAACCCATTTACTGGGTTAAAACAACCCAGTCGCTGGGTTAAAACAACCCAATTGCTGGGTTAGTCCATTTTCAACCCAGCTTGGGTTGTTTTTAACCCAGCATGTACTGATAAGAAAATAAGACACAGCTACCAGAGCTACCTTTACTACCCGTTTCTCCTGTTCTGAATCACTTTTTGCTTCTGATAAATGTTTTCGGTTCATGGTTTGGAACTTTTGAAAGAGTTTTTAAAACATGCTTATGGAGAAAATGAATCATAGAAATACTTGTGAAACGCCAGCGGTCGCAGTGGCTGCTTTTTCTGCACTATTTGATCCAGTGGATCCATTACAATTTTAGTTTTGTACAGAAATGAAAACGTGTGCATAATAAACCAACTTCAAGTATTTACGCGAACGCCTCTAGTTTAAAAGGTTTTTAAGCTCGATGAGAAACATAAATTCAGTCACGTTTCTCTTTTGACTGCTAGTGTATACTTAGGACTAATACTTACAATAGTTGCCACAAAAACATGACATGGAAATGAGATGCATCACCAGTAAAGACCCGTCCAGCCCTCGCGGTTTTGTTTTCTCTGGCGAAGGTGTATCATTAAGATGATGAATGTTTTGAACCTGCCATGTTTTGTTCCTCAGGCACCAAGCACAAAACCATGCTGGAGGCTCGGAGCGGGATCGGCTCCATCAAATCCTTCCCCAGGACTGGGCTGAAGAGCAAGCTGGCTGCACCCACTAAAGCAGACACGGGTCTGCAGAACAAGACATTCCACTGTGAAACCTGCGATGTGCGTGTCAACTCAGAGACGCAGCTCAAGCAGGTGAGCGCTGAACGCCAGACACACACGCCAGGCTGCTTGTCATTCGTCTGTCACGCTGAAACAGAAAACACACATCACAGCAAAAGTCCTTTTCAAGGAAAGTCTGTTCACTCAGCGGCCGTATGTGCAACAAGACCTATCTACATGCACTGCCTCATAAATGTAGTTTCTTATGCTCAAAGAAATTTGCATGTGCGAGTCTCACAACAGAAGTAAAAACTCCATTAATTTTCTCCATAGGAATATTGATTTTCAATGATAACTTATAAAGCGTTAAAGTCAGCCCTACAGTGAGCTATGAGGTTGTTAATCAATGGTATCATCGCATTATTTCCGCATTATTTCAGCTTAGTTTTAAAATAATCATGTTTAACAGTGGAATTCCTGGTGAAAAACTACATTGAACAATTGAACAGAACTAATTGAACAGGTGTTCCTAATAATCCTTTAGGTGAGTGTATATATATATATATATATATATATATATATATATATATATATATTCAATGATGCTGTTTGTAAAGCTTCATGGGATTGTAGTTCTTTCCCTCACTGAAGCTGTTATGTAATTTTCTCTTCTGATTGATTTCTCTCTCTTCTATGATTCTCTTCATAGCTCTTTGGTTTGGTTCATGGCTTATAACTCGTTAATCAAGAATTTTTTGAAATCCCTATGGGAAAAATTAATGGAAAAAAATGACTTCTGGGACCAGTGAAGCTGAAAAAGTGAGCGGGCACTAATGCACTCTATAGCAGCCGGAGCTTCTAACGGCAGCTGCAGTCCTGCGTGGACTTTACCAATTAGCGATTGGCTCTTTTATTTTGAAGGCGGGCCATATTTTGTGTTGCACTTTCTCCCTTTCATAGTAATGAGTGCAGCGTCTCTGTATATCTGAAGTCTTTGATCTTAGACATTGCTGAATGAATTTCAGTCACTTCACTGTAAAATACAACCCATTTGACTACAGATTTTGCTAGTGAGATTTAATTTATAATGGAATACAGATGTTGCCACTCCTGGAAGGGAAGATTTTACTTAATAATAATAATAATAATAATAATAATAATATGCTCTTATATCTGTTTTTAAACCAGTGGTTAATGTTAGTATACAGGGTTTATTCTATAAACATGGCAACATTATTATAATTGTTATTATTATATTAATAATTATAATGCTAAATTATTATTATTATAATTGTTAATTATTTTGAAAAGTTATGTCAATATTTCTGTAATTTTATCAGGATGATATATATATATATATCATCCTGATAACTGATACAGAAATCAGTTGAATATTAACATAACTTTTCAAAATAATTAACAATTATAATAATAATTTAGCATTATAATTGTATAAAAATTATTATTTTTATTTTTAATGATGTTGTATGATGTATGGGTGGTTGGTTTATTTTTAATTTATTTTATTTTTGTTTTCTTAATAATGTTAAATATTTCATTGTAGGTGCGTAAAAATAATAATAATAGCTGTCTACTTCTAGTGATTGTCAAAGTCTTGTATCTCATTGGTTGATGAGTTGTTTTGCCCAGAAAAAACTGTTAACCTATGTGACAGAAAAAAAAAGTTTGTTTAATTTATTCACAAATCTGCAGTGAAAATGGTGTTTTCATTTGATTTGAAAAGTTACATAACATTCAATGCTGTTAGTCAATCTGTGAACTGTGTGTCAGCTCATCACATCTGTGTCACTCTCTGTGTTTTTATCATCAGCATATCAGCAGCAGACGCCATAAAGACAGAGCTGCAGGGAAACCAGCCAAACCCAAGTTCAGTCCTTACACCAAAACCCAAAGAGGACCCACCAAACAGACAGTAAGTACACGGGCGGCACTGAATGCAACCGCAATCTGTTTGTTTGAGCGGCCCAGAGGTGTAAAGAGTTCCTGAAACCCATACTTAAGTAAAAGTAGAGATGCCTTACTGCGAAAATGACTGCATTATCAGTCACCAGTTCCAATACTACTTGAGATTTGAACAGTACTTAAGCATTTTACTCGTACTGAATGTAGGCTCAAAGATACAGTAGTCCTCAGTGCCAGTGAAAAACAAGAAACTGTGAGGAGAGCAATCACGTTTATTTTAAAATAGAACTGAACACTTCAATATCGCAAGACACAACAGCCTCTTAAACATTCACTTAAGACCCAGTTAAGTGCTCAAAAGGCACTTTTATGATAGATAGATGCATGTTTATGACGGATGGATGCACTTTTATGATGGCTAGATGCACTTTTATGATGATGGATGCACTTTTATGATGGATAGATGCACTTTTATAATGGATGGATGCACTTTTATGATGGATGGATGCACTTTTATGATGGATAGATGCACTGTTATGATGGATGGATGCACGTTTATGACGGATGGATGCACTTTTATGATGGATAGATGCTCTTTTATGATGATAGATGCACTTTTATAATGGATGGATGCACTTTTAGGATGGATGGATGCACAGTTATGATGGATGGATGCACGTTTATGACAGATGGATGCACTTTTATGATGGATAGATGCACTTTTATGATGGATGGATGCACGTTTATGATGGATGGATGCACTTTTATGATGGATGGATGGATGCATTTTTATAACGGATGGATGCACTTTTATGATGGATAGATGCACTTTTATGATGATGGATGCACGTTTATGACGGATGGATGCACTTTTATGATGGATAGATGCTGTTTTATGATGGATGGATGCACATTTATGATGGATGGATGCACTTTTATGATGGATAGATGCACTTTTATGATGGATGGATGCACATTTATGATGGATGGATGCACTTTTATGATGGATAGATGCACTTTTATAATGGATAGATGCACTTTTATGATGATGGATGCACTTTTATGACGGATAGATGCACTTTTATGATGGATAGATGCTCTTTTATGATGGATGGATGCACATTTATGACGGATGGATGCACTTTTATGATGGATAGATGCACTTTTATGATGGATAGATGCACTTTATGATGGATAGATGCACTTTTATAATGGATGGATGCACTTTTATGATGGATAGATGCACTGTTAAGATGGATAGATGCACTTTTATTATGGATGGATGCACATTTATAATGGATAGATGCACTTTTATAATGGATAGATGCACTTTTATAATGGATAGATGCACTTTTATTATGGATGGATGCACTTTTATAATGGATAGATGCACTTTTATTATGGATGGATGCACATTTATAATGGATAGATGCACTTTTATAATGGATAGATGCACTTTTATAATGGATAGATGCACTTTTATTATGGATGGATGCACTTTTATAATGGATGGATGCACTTTTTTGATGATGGATGCACTTTTATAATGGATGGATGCACTTTTATAATGGATAGATGCACTTTTATAATGGATAGATGCACTTTTATTATGGATGGATGCACTTTTATAATGGATGGATGCACTTTTATAATGGATGGATGCACTTTTATGATGATAGATGCACTTTTATGATGGATGGATGCACTTTTATGATGGATAGATGCACTTTTTTAATAGATAGATGCACTTTTATGATGGATAGATGCACTTTTATGATGATAGATGCACTTTTATGATGATAGATGCACTTTTATTATGGATAGATGCACTTTTATGATGGATGGATGCACTTTTATGATGAATAGATGCACTTTTATGATGGATGGATGCACGTTTATGACGGATGGATGCACTTTTATGATGGATAGATGCACTTTTATGATGATAGATGCACTTTTATAATGGATGGATGCACTTTTAGGATGGATGGATGCACAGTTATGATGGATGGATGCACGTTTATGACAGATGGATGCACTTTTATGATGGATAGATGCACGTTTATGATGGATGGATGCACGTTTATGATGGATGGATGCACTTTTATGATGGATGGATGGATGCATTTTTATAACGGATGGATGCACTTTTATGATGGATAGATGCACTTTTATGATGATGGATGCACGTTTATGACGGATGGATGCACTTTTATGATGGATAGATGCTCTTTTATGATGGATGGATGCACATTTATGACGGATGGATGCACTTTTATGATGGATAGATGCACTTTTATGATGGATGGATGCACATTTATGATGGATGGATGGATGCACTTTTATGATGGATAGATGCACTTTTATAATGGATAGATGCACTTTTATGATGATGGATGCACTTTTATAATGGATGGATGCACTTTTATGATGATGGATGCACTTTTATAATGGATGGATGCACATTTATGACGGATGGATGCACTTTTATGATGGATAGATGCACTTTTATAATGGATAGATGCACTTTTATGATGATGGATGCACTTTTATGACGGATGGATGCACTTTTATGATGGATAGATGCACTTTTATGATGGATGGATGCACATTTATGACGGATGGATGCACTTTTATGATGGATAGATGCACTTTTATAATGGATAGATGCACTTTTATGATGATGGATGCACTTTTATGATGGATGGATGCACATTTATGACGGATGGATGCACTTTTATGATGGATAGATGCACTTTTATGATGGATGGATGCACATTTATGACGGATGGATGCACTTTTATGATGGATAGATGCACTTTTATAATGGATAGATGCACTTTTATGATGATGGATGCACTTTTATGACGGATAGATGCACTTTTATGATGGATAGATGCTCTTTTATGATGGATGGATGCACATTTATGACAGATGGATGCACTTTTATGATGGATAGATGCACTTTTATGATGGATAGATGCACTTTATGATGGATAGATGCACTTTTATAATGGATGGATGCACTTTTATGATGGATAGATGCACTGTTAAGATGGATAGATGCACTTTTATAATGGATAGATGCACTTTTATTATGGATGGATGCACTTTTATAATGGATAGATGCACTTTTATTATGGATGGATGCACATTTATAATGGATAGATGCACTTTTATGATGATGGATGCACTTTTATACTGGATGGATGCACTTTTATAATGGATGGATGCACTTTTATGATGATAGGTGCACTTTTATGATGATGGATGCACTTTTATGATGGATAGATGCACTTTTATAATGGATAGATGCACTTTTATTATGGATGGATGCACTTTTATAATGGATGGATGCACTTTTATGATGATGGATGCACTTTTATACTGGATGGATGCACTTTTATAATGGATGGATGCACTTTTATGATGATAGGTGCACTTTTATGATGGATGGATGCACTTTTATGATGGATAGATGCACTTTTTTAATAGATAGATGCACTTTTATGATGGATAGATGCACTTTTATGATGGTAGATGCACTTTTATGATGGATGGATGCACTTTTATGATGGATGGATGCACTTTTATAATGGATAGATGCACTTTTATAATGGATAGATGCACTTTTATTATGGATGGATGCACTTTTATGATGATGGATGCACTTTTATAATGGATGGATGCACTTTTATAATGGATGGATGCACTTTTATGATGATGGATACACTTTTATAATGGATGGATGCACTTTTATGATGATAGGTGCACTTTTATGATGGATAGATGCACTTTTATGATTTATGGATGCACTTTTATGATGGATGGATGCACTTTTATGATGGATGGATGCACTTTTATGGACATTTTTAATATAACTCTGATTGTGTTCGTCTGAAAGAAGAATGTTGTATACACCTAGGATGGCTTGAGGGTGTATTTTTGGCTTAACTATCCCTTTAATGGTAGGTGTAGGGAGGGCTTTATTGTCCCAATAAGGCGGCATTTATTTAATAATTTGAATAAATATATTTTTCACATTACATAGCGTTTAATGTACAACACTGAGGTCCAAATAGTGTCTGCCACTATTTATAAGGATAAATTACATCTAACTAAATAGAATCTATTGCTATTTAAATAAAAAAAATATCAGTTAGTGCAAATAGCCGCTGTCATAAATAATGTTAAAATGAAACAGTCAGAGCCTGCATGCACTGGACGTGCTGGTTTGAGCCTCACCACCGGCTGCATGTCCTCATCTCATACAAACACCTGCCATTCACAACTACCTGCTAATGCATTTATATTTGCATAAAGTAGCCTTGTTGCCAGATTGAGGTGAGTAAGGGCAAAACGCACAAGATATTCCTTCAGTGCAAAGTTAGGTGCCGTGCAAAATGTAACAACTAACTGCATTACTCATCACAAATGTGTTGGAGTAAACAGTACATACAGTACCGGTGAAATGCTTGGAAACATTAAGGTTTTTTAATGCTTTTGAAAGAAGTCTCTTAATCTCACCTGGGCTGCATTTATTTGATCAAAAACTGTAATATTGTGAAATATTATTAAATTTAAAAGAACTGGTTTATGTTGTAATATATAGTAAAGTATAATGTATTCCTGTGAGCAAAGCTGAATTTTCAATATATAGGGGGGGCTGACAACATTTGAACTGTAGTGTGTAATATTGTCTTTCCAACACTCGTTTGACTGGAGTACGACGTTTCAGAGGCAGAGGAAGTCATTACGTGTTGATGAACGATTATCAAAACAAATATTTCCTCTTGAATAACACATCCTGATGAATTGTACACATCAAGACCATTTATTAAAGTGATAGTTCACCCGAAAGTGGAAATTCTGTCATTGTTTACTCGCCCTCATGTTGTTCCAAACCCATATGCTGTTGTTTTTTTCTAATGTGTTGCATGCAGCAGCAGCTCACAGATGAGATCTCAGAGACGTTCAGTCTATTCCTCACACAGATCTCTCACATGACGTCAGGAGACCCGTGTGTACGGCTGTTGTGACGCTTGCGGTCACTGTGATCTGTTGTTGCACTGAAAAGAATGACCGCATACGAGTTTGGAACAACACGAGCAGTGAACTATCGCTTAGATGGCTTTATGGCAGCGTGGATTTCAGTCGTTTCACTGTAAAATAAACCGTTTGACTACAGATTTTACTAGTGAGATTTCATTTATAATGAGATACAGATGGAATGGAAGATTTTTAATATTTTGAAATGTTGTTTACTGTTTTACTAAAACAACAAGCATCTTCTGAAAGAGTACAGAATCTCCTGATCAAAACACAGGTGAAGAAGAAGCAGAAACAAGCAACAGAAGCATTGCTGACGCACATGTAATTTATCGCATTAAACTGCATTTAAATCAAAACTGCCTAATGTTACTGAATGAGATGTCGACCCAGGACGAGCTCTAGGACTGTGAAGCTTTGGGGTGTTTGATCATCGTTCTGGATGTAGTCTCTGACAAAAATAAGATTTTCTCAGTCTTTTGCTCAAAATGTTGCTTTTTTATGAAACGTACACACATTCAAGTGTTGGTAAAGACAGAATGCATGAATTTAGAATAAAATGTTTTTTGTTGTTGTTTATAATTAGAGAGTCTGTTATTTCTTTCGATATATTGCATGTTCAGATATTCATAATACTAAATATTCTAGGGGCCATGAAACTTTGTGAAAATAGTCAAAAATGACTGAAAACTTTTTTTTTAAAACACTGGCGGGGAAAGAGTTCATGATGAGTGCAATTCCATTATATAAATGAAAGTGTACAATTTTGTATTATTATTTTAATAATTATAATGCAAATTTATTATAATGCTTGTTTTTGTATATACAGTTGTGCTCAAAGTTTACACACTTACACACCTCTCACTCACACACACACTCTCTCACACACACACACACTCTCTCTCTCACACACACACACACACTCACATACACACTTACAAACACACACACAGACTCACTCATACACATTTACACACTCACTGACTCATACATACACACACACACAAACACACACTCACTCACGCACACTTACAAACACACACAGACTCACATATATACACACTCACACTCACTCACACACACATACATGCTCACAAACTCACAAACACACAGACACACTTATACGCAAACACTCACACACACACACACACACACACTCACACTTACAAACACTCTCACACACACACACTTACAAACACACACACACACAGATTCACTCATACACACTCACACACTCACTCACACTCACTCTTACACATACACACTCACACACAAACACACATTCACTCATGCACACTTACAAACACACAAACTCTCACACACACATAAACTCTCACTCACACACACACACACATACACGCTCACTTATACACAAACACACACACACTCACTCACACAAACAGACTCACTCATACACAAACACACACACACTATCTTGATCAA